>ML790523.1:225609-237414 GCA_009831015.1 Picea engelmannii | reverse complement strand
ACACTTATTACAATAGTGGAAATACGGGAAAAGGGGCCTTTTCAGGGCCTGCTGAATCACTGAATTCTGCATGTATGAGCACTGCTTGCTCATCCTTCGGCGGCTCTTCAGGCAATCCAGCTTGTGCAACCTGGTGGATAACACTACCAATTGATTGGTCTCATTTGGAAAGAGTCCAATCTATCATGCTCCAATATATGATCTATTGCAAACGTATTCCTCCTTGTCCAAGCTGAGTTTATCACCACTCCCTTATGCCTTGAGAGCATATTGTAGCTTGCCATCTTTCTTCACAAGATATGCATTATGGGTAGTTTATTTCCAAGAAGGGAGAGATACCCCTACTTGGCCTTTTGTTCTTCATAGGAGGTTGCCTCCATGGACCTCCCATGGCATAAACAAAGATTGGGTAGCACTTCATCTTCAGGTGTCCCATATAGAATGAGATTTGAGGGAGATTTCATTGTCTTTATTGAGATTCTAAAGTGTCCCTTGCTACCTTTTTCTCTATCCAGATCATAGGTGCTTATCTCTCTACATATGAGGTGCGATGACTCAGACGACAAACCTTACGAGAACTATCTAGATCTAGTTCCACCATGTTGATCACTTCCTTCTTCCATCCTATCTCAACAATTAGAGGCGTTAACATTACACAAATACCCCAACTTTGGATGCAAAGGACATTAGGTAGTTGAGGCAACACACATTCTCTTACTTTGTTGAGAGATGAATCACTTACACAAGGCCACAAAGGCATACCCTCTTCTAGTGCATAGACCTTGCCTAGACCAAGCGAAGTAAACCTCATATGTTAGGAGAGCTTTGACTCACTTCTCCTAATCCCTCCTAACCTTACCCAACATGTATTATTAAGCTTTGCATTGGTACATTCATAGTTATTGATGAGGACATAGATATCTCCTTTTCCTCTACTACTACTTCTACCTCTAGTGTTGAGTAGTGCTTCTCTCTCTAGTAAGGTTTACCCTTTCTTATTCACTTCTTTTATTTTTATTTATATTTATTTTCTTCTTTTAGCACTTAGGAGTTACCTTCACACTCCTACAATATTATTATTATGACTTAGGAGTGGAGGGAAAATTGTTGTTGATAGAGAGTTGTAGGCATTAAGAAGAAGAATTAAATAATTGGAAGAAAGATAGAAAGGCAAAGAAAAGGCGGGAAGTGATCCTTAACCAAACTTGGAAGAAGAAACAATGGAATAAGTTGTAGCTACCTAGTTGGTCAACTTACTTAAGAGTGAAGTTTGTCTATACCAAATTGAAATGTCACGTGGCCAATTGATGGGAATATTTGCAAAAGGAGATAGATAGAAAGCAAAAAGAAAATATTTGAACAAGGAGAAAAATGGTTTTCAAACTCTTAGAGAAAACAAGTGGTTTGTAAACAAAGTTTGTTTAAACAATTGCAAAATCATTAACAAAAAGCGTAGAATGTTCACCTATATTCCAAAGATTTTTATAAGGTGTTTGTTCAAAATTGTCATGAAGAGGATCAAGAGCAACAAATCTAGATACATTAATGGTTTGAGTTTCACTATTCAAGAGGAGTTAAGTTCACTAAGACAAATTCTATGGAAGAGGCATACTAGTTGATAGTAAAAGTTGAAGAGAATTTGTTGAAGAATGCAAACAAAAGATGGTTTAGAAGGAAGAGAATTTAGAGAATCCCAGATATGGTGATTCCTATCAAGGAAGAGGAAGAGGAAGAGGTCGGCGATTTTACCTAATTCAACGAGGAAGAGGAAATGGTAGAGGGTTAAGTGATTCAAAGCAACCAATCACAACCCATCTGTTGTTTTAGATGTGACATAGAGGGCCATAAAATATGAGTGTCCAAGTAAAGACACTGGATTGAGGAGGAATGAGATAAGGACTAATTTAGCACAAGGAGAACCAAGGAAACCAGTAGCAACAATCCCAATTGAACAAGGAGAGAATTTTTTGATGAAGAAGGTAATGGTAGTACCAATGAAACAAATACAACCAAAGGAAGATGAGAGTTGGTTGAGAAAAAGTATTTTATAATTAAATGTAAGGTAGGTAGTAAATGTTGTAAGCTACTTATAGACAATGGACTTCCAAAGATACAGTCTTCGTGGAGATGGTGCAAAACATGAGATTGGCATGCCAAAAGCATCCTTGACAGTATGAAGTTCCTTGGTTCTAGAAAGGTTGTGAACTAATGTTAAATGAAAGATCCCTTGTATCATTTAATATTGGGGATTATCACGAAGTGTTATGTGATGTTAACCCCATGGAAGCCTATCACATGTTAACCCCATGGAAGCTTGTCATATTTTGTTGGGAAGGTCATAGCTATGTGATCGAGGGGCAAGTCTAATGATTAAAGAATACTTATGCTTTTCCCAAGGATTGGGTGTAGAAATTTCTCTGTTCTTTGACATTTAATGCAAAATGGAAATTTCACCTCACAAAGAGGTTTCCCAAATCTAGTCCCCGTGAACCTCAGTGGTAGGGATGATCTGAAATATTAATTTATAGCAGCAAACAATGGTCAATTTTTTATCTCACTTCAACTCGACATACTAGGCAACCCAAGAGAAAAGATACCAAACATATGCCAACAAGTTTCAGTGCTTAGGGCACATTTTTCCAAGCATAAACCAGATCTGGAATCACTTTAATTAGTGCAGATTTACAGCAGTACATATGCTCTATTATCTTCAAGATGTATGTTAAATCACTTAACACTTTACACCATATGTTATGTCAAATCATCATGAACAAGAAGTGTTGGAAATTACCCAATCAAGAAGGCAATGCAACCTGAAAATTAAATCTACAATTACACAATTTTGGAGAGTTGAAAACTTGATATATATATATATATATATATATATATATGATAGAAATGAAGTACACACACACACACACACACACATATATATATATATATATATGATAGAAATGAAGTACATGTACATACTCAGAGCTTATAACAAGTTGTTACAACTCTTCAAGCTCTCCAAAACCCTAGCTAGGGAAACCATGAAAACCATAGCCACTGCAAAAGATCCACAACAAGCAAGCATCAACACTGGTGAGTCATCCTCGGCTTCAACAAGCTTGTATCACACTAGCATGGTTGTCTTCCTTAGGGTTTGCAAACCCTAGTCATGTTGCATCACGTAGCTACATGGCAAGACAACTCTGGCATTAGTCTCCAGATCTACATGTCCATCCTAGGGTTTGAGTCCTCAAACCCTAGGTCTTCAACTCTTGCATCAACACAAGCACCAAAACCACCATGGAACATCAAGAATACCATAATCGAGTCTTCTTTGAAGCAAGGCATCACATCAAGCCCATCTCTCCATGACCTTTTTTTTTTAACTAAAATTGGGAAATACTATATTGAACAAAGTTGTAGCATAGCTAATCAACAAGAGTACAAATATTGCAGTCCTGGGATTTCAGACATGAAACTAGCTTGTAGAGCAATCCTCCTCTTGTCAAAAGAATGAAAGCGAGTGTTCCAACAATTATTTCTACAATAATTTATTTTTACTGTTTCCTGAGTACAAGAATAAATTCGAATAAATTGCTTGGATATAAAAATGCAAAAACAAAACATAATTATCGCTTTTGGGGAGCTGTCCCCCAATTAAATTGGGTAGAGTTTAGAGTTCGTTGATAACCCAAGAGAATATTTGATTCCACCTTTTTCTCTTTCTTAACTTGATTTCCTTCCCCTTGTCAGCAGGGGAGAGGGATGCGAGTCTTTCTTCAGGATTTCTGCAAAGGAAGGGGAATCGAAAGTTTCAGGGGAATGGCCCTCCTTTTCTTCCTCTAATTCCTCTTCTTTTGCTTTTGATTCCTTTTACAAGAGAGTTTTCGTTTTAACCATAGATGGGGTCCCTTCTGTGTCTTTTGGTATTGTATTCTCTAATTCCACTTGGATCTTAGAAGATGATCCAACTTTAGGATCTAAATGAGTCTTCGATGGATCCGTCTTGACCCTTTCCTCTTCCGCTTCCTCTGGATCTTCAAGAACTTCAAATCTGTTGTTGGAGGGGATGGATGGGTCATGCTGGGGTCTTTTTATGGTTTGTGGCCCCTTGGATTGCTACTTCTTACGCCTTCTAGATACTTGTTTGAAAGGTTCCGACTTGTTTTTATTCGAAGAAATTAGATATTGCTTCAAAGGGGGATGGATTTCTTGGATTCGTGGGCATCTCTTTTCCACACAAATTCTAGTACAGGAATAAATATTTCCTTTTGGCGCAATCGAGATTTCCATGTCTGGATCAAAATTAAGGGTCCAATTGGAGAGGAACATTCCCTTGGATCCCATTCTCTCCTCCTTGCTATTAAATAAAATAGAAAGAAACCTCTGCCACAATAAAAACCATATATTTTACCTTAGACATTCCAATGCTTTGTAATCCATGCGTGGATTGCTCAGGGACTTGGCCAAAGGCCTGTGAACTTTCTAATTAAAACTTGCTCATGCAGAATAATGTTTTCTCTTTTTGGTTCTAGAGACAAAATGTCCATCTTGGGAATGGCTTCTACCTTTTTGGTAAACCTATCGTTCATTGGATGCTTCTCACTAGCTAGTTTTGAGGACCTGATCAAAGAAATGAAAGCCTCCTCCTTAGGATTTGAAGGTGCACCCATGTTGAGTGTGACAATGGAGTTGACCTTGGCTTCTTGAATGTGTGTCAAAAAAACCCCAAGTGAGTAGACTAGCTCTATTAGGGTGGCTACGAGTACAAAAATGGTGATTACAGGCTTGGTGGTGGTCATTGTAGACTGCTACATCAAAAGCCACAAGAACCATCTTCACCTTTGACATCATGTTCTTCATTACGGTTATATGCATAGCTCAAACCCTAGCATCATAAGGGAAAACCCTAACATCTCACAAGAACAATCTCTCCAAGATCATCCCTCTCACCTTTTCTTCTCCTAGTATTTCCTCATGAACCCTAACATCTTGCTCCCTACTAGACTTATTCTCTTGTCCTAGGGTTTCCGCGTGAACCCTAACGTCTCCAAGACAAATATAAAGAAGAGTACAATGATGATAATTAATAGAGCTCTCTCCTCCCTTATATATACAAGTAGGTGAGGGAGGCTAACATAAAAATAAGGACATGTGTCCATACAAGTAACCAACAAGCCAACTCCACATGCAACGCTCTACAATACAAAGATGTATGTGTCAAACTAGGGTTTATCCAACCGCCAAAGTGAAACACCCTCCAAGCATGATCCTCCTTGGGCTCAACGCTCCTCTCCTCCAAGATGGTGTGCTCTACAACACATTGTTGGTCCAAGGCTCCCTCTTCCATGGTGGTCAGTTCTCCAAGTGTCCTCATGCAAGGCACTCTTCTAACTATGTTACTCATGCCCTCTCATGTGCCCAATGCTACCCTAATGTGTGCTAATGTGGTCACAAGGCTCCAATACTGCCCCTCAACATATGTGTCTAGGTACATCTCCAATCTCCATGAAATATGCTCCTCAACCCAAGCGTCCTCAAGTCTAGTGTCCAACCTACAAGTTATTTATCACATGGTCCTAAGCTCCATTGGTTAAGTGCCCTCCTCCCAGTTCCTAGAGCAACTCCTCTAGGTAGGTACCTCCCCTGATTGGGAAACCAACTTCCTGATTGTGTGCACCCTATGAGTTAGTAAACATGTTGATCAAAGTAACAACTTCCTAGGTATGGGCACCATGCCAACACTCTAACCAAGGTTAAATATCTACCCAAACTAAGCCATCCATATGTCCATGAAGTATCGACAAGGGGTTTGGAGACATAACACTCTCCTAGCAAGGTGAAAACACTTTTGGAGTAACCTCAAAAGCTAACTTTGGAAACTATTCTTGTTTTTACCCATGAAAGAGGAAGAGAATCTCCCACTCTTAATTTTTGATTCTTGGTTTTCCGACCTTTCTACATTTTTCATCATCCCCTTTATATTCATTTAGGGGTTGCAAGAGTGAAGTTTCTCCAATGCTTCATATTCCCAATTGATTCATCTTGTGGTGCACGTTTTAGCTTTTCCTTCAGTTGCTAATCTTTCCCACAAATCCACATCTGCAATGTCATTGTTGAGTTGTCAACTTGTAACACTCTTTGCGTAGTGTTGCATGGGAGCTCCACCCCCCCTCCCGTTCCTGCTTTGAAAGCTCACTCTAGACTAGAGTGTAAAATGCTCTTAGTGTGCTCTTGAAATGCTCCCGATTGGGGGCTTTTCTTTGGAGCGTGCTCTTGACCTAGGTAGACATGCTCCTAATCACTTTAGATCGGAGGCATGCTCCCTGGAGCACTCCCCATACCTTTGAAATATGGAAGCATTGGACCATGACAAAAAAGTGTGCCAAGACAAAATTTGGCACACACTTGGAGAAAGAGACGCAAACAAAAAAACATCAATATCACATAATAAAAAGGAGGCAAATTAATTAGTCGAAAGGAGAAAGGGTGAATTAACTATGGTGGCATATCTTTGAATAGAGAAAAGTTATTATGACATCTTTGGAGGGAGAAAAGTCTAAGTATAGTGAACCTCCTGATGCATAGAGTGGCCCAAATCACGCTAGTATTGTATAGTATAGCTCGCAGTGGCACGGAGATCAATGGTTGGTGGACTTGTTGCTGGCAACTATAAAAGAAATAATGTAACCTGTGTATTGATTCATGGTGGCATAGAGACCGATATTTGGTGGACTTGTGGTTGGTGGGTGTAATAGATGAAAGCAAATAAAGTAGACCTCTTGCCATGAAAACATGTAGCATAAACAAATTCAACCTTTCAACCTGACCTTTAACAGTGAGAGAAGACCTGACATGGTGGTCTCTAGGTGGTTTATATGATGAAGGCAATGAAATCTCATATGTGAATCAACTTGTGAACTAAGAAGGGTGATGTAGCATTAAAATTAGATGGACCTTGATCTATATCTAGATTCATAACGCAATGTGGTAATTGAACCCTCCAATTCGAGATATGGTAACGACTGTTAAATTTGGCAACATCGACAATCATTCTCCAATGAGAGGCCATATGGGCCACCCTGAGGTTAGCTAGGGAGATTTGGAGAATCAACTAGTTTTGTGAGGTATTGAAAAAAGCCAGGGGAAACGTACAACCTCTGTGAGTCAAACCAAAAATCAGGACAAACGAGATGCTATATGATCTTGTGAGTCAAACCAAGGCAAAAGTCTAAGACAAAAGTCAAGATGTAAGTCTAATGCAAAAGTCAAGATGTAAGTCTAATGCAAAAGTCAGGGGGAACGTACAACCTCTGTGAGCATAGACAGTCTAGTGCAAAAGTCGGGGGGAACGTACAACCTCTGTGAGCATAGACAAACTAGTGCAAAAGTCAGGGGGAACATACAACCTCTGTGAGCCTAGTCAAGCCTTGTGAGCCATGAGCAAAAGTCAAGGCATCTAGCAAAAGTTAGGTTGAACATAAAATTTCTATGAGCTAGAAACAAACAATTTTCCTGATATTGCAAATGATGTAGATGTATTGATCTAGTGCGTTGGCACGTGTAACACCTTCCACCATGAAGAAATTCGAATTGCCTTGTAAAGAGTTAAGTTGTAAAAAGTCAAAGTTGCATGTCTAGGTCAAAGTCAAAGTTGTCAAGCATGTCACATGTCGCATGTTGCATGTTGCATGCATGCATGTCATGTGCATGCTAAGGAGTTCACATGCATATCATGTCAAGGGCGAGTTCCTAACTGAAGTGTTAAAGTTCAGTTCTAAATCTAATGGCTGAGTTAAGTTCAGTTGTAAAAGCATGCACTCATGCCTCTAATTCGAGCTTCCTCCTCTCTACCTCTCCACTACTATATAAGCAAGAGGTCGACCCTCTTTTCTATACACAGGGTTATGCAGCAAATAGGTGAGGAAGCTGAGAGGTATATCAGTCTATAACAGAGTGGTATATCAGTCAATAAGAGGCAGCTGTAACAATCAATAAGAGGCAGCAATAACAGACCATAAAGAGGCAGCGTAACAGTCCAAAAGAGGGAACATATATCAACAAATATACGTCTTCATTGCTGGTATGTAACAGGTGATTATAAATCAGCAAGGTCTCTTAGTTACACAGTCAGGTCAGAGTCAACTTGGCAAGCTCTTTAAGAGCAAAATTTCATGGTGGTCATACATTATTAATGCAATAAAAAGAGATTGTTTGCTGGGGTTTTTCTCCCTATATAGGGTTTCCCCAGGGCACATGTGTTGTGATCTTGCATGCTGGTAATTTCTTATGATTATTGTTGTTCTAATTTATGAATGATGTCAAGCTAAGTTCTAAGTACAATCAGAATTTTAAAGAAGTACTTACAATATTAAATCAAGCTCAAAATTTAACAACAACAACTAAGAGAAATCAACTAATTTGCAACATTGGAATACCCAACGCTCATTCATTATCAAGGAAATAGACAAATGACAATCAAACCCACAAATTGGGCATTGAGAGGTCCTTGTAGCAGTTGATAATTTTTTATTTCTTAAAAGAAAAGGGAAAACGACTTTGGTGGATTGCATAATGACATGATATTTGTCATCTAGGTACATAGTTTTTTTTATTGGCCATAATATTCCTAGAAATTTTGTTTTAAATATCAATGGATGAATGTTTGCTTGTATACACGACTATCTGTACTTTTGGAATTTATGGAGTAGAAGACCTAGCCCTTGTTGGTAGGATGAGGAAGGGAAGCAAGAAAGGATATAAGAAAGGTGTTGATGTTTCTGGTAGTTGCGGGAGGTATTCACCTCCAGGATAACCTTTCTTATAGAAGAAGATGCCAATACGTCAAAGGAAAACCATTGAAAAAATTAAAGAAGCCCCGAAAGATATATTTTGCTCCAGAAGTCAAGTCGCCCTGCCAGAAAAAACTAAAGTAAATATGTTTTCGAGAAAGGACAGGTCGGCCCCATTGGTAAAGTTCACTGGTCAGATTAGTATAAATAAGGGTGCCACCCTTCTCATTTGACACACTCTCTCACATATGATAACACAAGTTTGGAAGAGAGTTGCAGCTGCAACTGCTGAAAGAAGGAAGGCGCAAGTCTAGTTGGGGTATATCTCTCAGTCTTGGTGGTGCACTAGAGGTGGACTAGTGCTCTAGCACTCTGGCTAGGGTTTACATTGTTGAGTTCTCTCCATGTTGAGATAAGTATTGTTGAATTCTTTCTTATTGGTTTGCTTTAGTGAATAGAGCTTGTTCTTGGTTATTCTGTCTTTGGCATGGATCTTCTCTATAAGAAAAGGTGTTGGGTTTTCTTCCCTTGTGTAGAAGGGTTTCCCAGGATAACTACTATGCTGTGCTCGGGGGTGGCACTTGAGGATGCCTATGGTTGGGTGGAAATGAAAGAGCATTGCCGATGGAGAAACGAGCATACCTATTTTTTGTAATTTGTGCTTGGTTAAATCTTCTTGAGATCCTGGTTATTTATTGCAGTTGTGAACTGGTCTAGTATTAAAAAATTTAACAAAAGGTAAGAAGGAAGAATCAACTTTAAATAAGAAAACTTTGAGTAAGGTGAATGTTTCATGTGTCACTAGTTGGGACATTATGCTAGCCATTGTTTGAGAAGAAGGGGAAGGCTAAAGAGGTTGCAATTGGTCTTGTTACTGCCAAAACTAGCAGTCTTTGTGAGGGTGCTATTGGGGATAAGCACAACACGGGAAATGCACCACTGTTATGTAAGAGCACAATTTCCCCTTCAGTTTAGGCCAGCTCTTTGAAGCCACAGGGGGTCTCCCAATCCTTGGAAACAACTTGTATAGTACAAGTAACTTCCAACTACACATTTTAATACATGTTAGATAGACTAGAGCCTTAGCAAAATGCCTTAAGAATATTCAACCAACTATTAGGGCAACAACCAGTATAATATAATGAGGTTTAGGAGCTAATTATGAGTGTTGAGATCTGAAATAAATATGCTACAACAGAAAATAAACCAGCACCATGATATCACTCTCTAAATGAAGGAATAAGTACCTTTTACTGCAAAAGAGAGATATTTTTGCACAAATCAAGGACCAATGATATACCTGAGTTATCTCTTGATTATATGCTGCAGATTGGACCAGCTTGCTGCTGTCCAACAATTCCAGAATCTGATATATGATAAAAAATGCAGAAAATGCAGATTTGGGGTGAGGAAAAATACCCTGGGAGTGCCTAAAGCACTTAGAACTTTGTGTACTTCAGCTGGGGCAGTGAATAAACTATGCAAAAACAGCCAAACAATGATTAAATACAAGTACAAATGAATAATAACAATGAAATTAGCTCAAACTTGCAAAACTAGGTGGTGAATCCCCCTAGGGTTTCACCAAAAATCTCCAAAATGATATATAACAACAATGAATTGCTTAGGAAATGAATTTCATCATTAGAATGTGTTAAATATTCTTTATAAACAATCCACAAGTGAAATATAAGCTAGGGTAGGGTTAGAATGCACTGTTTAGGGTTTAACCCCAGCTTTAGGGTCTCACTAATTTTGTTTTTTATTGTTGTAAATTAATTTCCATAATTAGTAAGCACCTTAAATCAGCCACTAAATGTTACTTACAACCTTAAATCACAATTCCAATAAGGCTGATTTGCCTTCTTAGTGTTAGAAATTAACAATGAATCATAAACCTATTGATGAAAATGTCTAGAAAATGAAAGTAAGCCATTAGCTTTGCACTAGACAATGAAATAAATATTTTTGACGGTTTATATCTTTTATATTTTTTTGTATTTTTTGTATTTTATATGATAAAAGAAAAGAGTTGATTTTTTTGGGTTTTTGTGGTTGGTTGTTAGGAGTGAAGCTCAAAGCCTTGTCTCCACTTAGGGCTTATGGGGTCAAGAAGTATGCCCTTCTAAGAATTGGTTATCCACGTTTATGGGTTAGAATGAGACTAGGGCCTCAAGGCTACTAGTCTCCCCCTAGTCTCCTGTCTAGTCAAGACAAACCATGAAAACCAAAGGGTTTCCCCAAGGGAATAACTTTCACCAATAAGATCAACAAAAGACTTGAAAAGAATACTTAAAACCCTTGCCAAGGAGTATAGAACTAATCAAGACAAGAGATAAGCACTTACCTAATCGTTTTAGCGAAGAAGGAAGAGATACAAACCCTAGTTGTTCTCCCTCTAAGTAGTCGATAACTCCTCAATGGATCAATCTTGCTAGTTTATGTAGAATCTTGAATCATTTCACAATAGCCTTTAAAAATACCATGAAGAGTAACCAAGAAAGATAGAGCTACAAGAATTGACATGTAGAAAACACCAAGTAAAGATCTTCTATTAAATGGCTCCCATAATGATCTCCAACAATTTACCACAATTTGGAATGAGAAGAGTGCCTATATTTATAGATGAGGTTCACAACTCCTTCCCATTCTTTATTCCCTAAAATATGCCTAAGGAAATAAAATAAAAGTGACTTGTCATCCACATAATTTGGATAGTAAGTCTGTTAAATTTACATGCAGCAGCGAGAGCCATTCTCCTGGAGGATGGCTAAGACCCTAGACAAGATCTAGGGCCCCCAGTGCACTCCTGGGGTATGTGGTCTGGGACCAAATTGATAAAGACCCTAGACAAATGTCTAGGGCCCCTGGACTGGGTCCAGGGTAACCATACCTGGGGCATGGGAGTCTTGGTCTGGGACCAAGCATTTGAAGTCCCTAGATATGTCTAGGGCCCCTGGACTGGATCCAGGGTACCCATGCCTGGGGCATTGGGTTCTTGGTCTGGGACCAAGAGATT
>ML790523.1:192526-217805 GCA_009831015.1 Picea engelmannii | reverse complement strand
GGCAGGACAAATATGGCTGAGAAGAAGAAGAAGGGTCCTCCAGGACCATGCTCAGGTCGCTCCTGCTCTCGGTACTTCATGTCTAGGACCATGTGGGCCTCGAGACATGATCTCCTAGTTATCCCTAGATATCGGGGATAACAGGGCTTATTATTCACTAGATTAGGGACGTTGCAACAACAGACAACCAAACACCTTTTAGAGACGAGATGCAGCTCCCTCCAGCCTGGACATAGTACCTCAAACCCTTGACGTCACCCTTCATTGACTATGATGTCATCTTCTAGGGTTTCATGGAATTAGGGTTTGATGGACAATTGGGGTACCAATGATGATTGGCATGACCTTGGGTGACGAGAGACATCATTTTCCATCACTTCACTCTTGATTGGTGCCACGTGGCCTTTGGAAGCCTCCTCCTTGCCTAGGAGGGCTTGAAAGTTGACATCACACACCTGTGGCTTATTATGATGTATTTTTGCATTTTTGCATTTTGTAAAGGACAAATGAGGGGTCGACCCCACTCCAAATGAATGAATGTCATGTTATGTGGACAAATTAGCTAGGCTAGCCTCATATAAGAAGTCTAGCGCTAGCTTTTCATTTTATCATCATCAGTCCTCACCATTGTGGGGCAACACTTATAGTATTTTCGCTATTTCAACCATTCTTGGTCTTTTCTCTTGTGCACTATGCTTGAAGGAGGTCTCTTGTGGATGCTTTTGCTCATTTTGGATGGATATTTCTTCAATTATGGTCTTATGCTCTTGGTTTCTTGGATGAAGTAAGTAATTTTTGAAATTTTATGGTATTTTGTTGATGTAAATGGTGAAATTGCTATTTTGTTGCAAGAAGTCATGTTTTGTTGAAACCCTATGAGGGGAACATAGTGCTTCTTCTGCTCACAAAGTTTTATTTGTCCAAGTTAGTAAATCGTCCTTGCTAGGGTTAGAAGCCTAAACCCCAAAAGTGCTTACACTTTAGGATTTTAGACCTAGACAATTGATCTTTGACCTAAGTGAAGCTACACGAAGGGAGAAACGATATCTAGGGCCCAAACGTGTTTGCACCCTAGATATCCTTTTCCTCAAAGTCTAAAGCCTAAAGCCCAAATGTGCTTGCACCTTAGGGTTTAGACTCTTCCTCTTGGTTTCAATTAGATCAATCTTCAAGTTTGGATGCATTTGAGACTCCATAGGCCCTAAAATGACAACGACACCGATCTAGAAGAAATCTTGTGGTGAAAGTAGTTGTTAAAAACATTTTTCTAAATCTCTCAAGTGTCCTACTAACTCCACTAACCCTAACTCTAGCAAACTCAAAATAATTATTGCTTCTGTTACAAAATTTTGCTACAACCACCAAAGATTGCCTTAATTTTCTATATACACCTAATTATAAGTGGCTTAACTTGTTCAAAAATCACCTCTAGCAATAGGATAAAATTCTATTGGTTAAATGCTTACTTTTCATGGTCAATTGTGGTATTTCTGAGCAATAATTCTTGTTGTTGTTGCTAATCATTTATTGCTGTTATATAATTGTTTACTGCTGTAAATTTGTAACAACCAATGCAATTTGATTTGTCTAGTGTCTAAAGGGGTCACTGTTGCATACTTTAGCTTGGTAATTGTTATATACACACTGCAAATTGTTCTTGTTCCCAGAAGGTACAAAAAATCACCTTGCAACCTCTCTCTCTTTCTTAGATCTAGGCCAACTAACAGGTGATCAAGATATAGGGGGCGATAGGCTTGGCTATCAAACTTGCTATTCGATCCCTTGAGGTCACTAGGGAGGCCTCCCTTGTGGTGGACCTCTTCCATCACTAAAACGAGGGAAGATTCTACTTATGTGACAGTGGTAGTTTCTTCCACAATTACGCAAGATTTGGGGATCTTGTGGAGGGCTTTGCACAAGTACAAATCCTATGCTAACATGACCAAAGCCTCAAAATATGTGATTTGCCTCAAAAGATGTGAAATTGCCTCGAGAAATGTGACACTGGATGATTAGGTGTAGAGTCATTTCCGATGGCCAAAATGTGTTACATAGATAAGAAAGAGAGGGTCCATGTGGGTAAGGTGTGCTAAACCATGGGTGTGACAACCCTTACAAAGTCTAATCACCTTTTACATAGCAAAAGTATAAGTGATAGTTAGGGCCCCATAAATCATGTATCCTAGTAGATCCACCTCAAAATACCTGCATACCAACCCAAGACATAAATGCCCGCTTTAGAGGGAGTCACAACCTCCAAGGGATAGTTGATCAGAGCAATAAAACCAAGCACCGTGAGTATGGGGACTACAAAGACATGCGATGACCCGAGGGGATTTGGGTAACCTATAACCAACACTTGTACATCAAGTCATCCCATGAAGGCCACATACATAGAAATTGTAGATTTTCTGAGGTCCTATGAGGCTGCCACCTAAGGTCTGTCCTTGACCTTAGTATGGCTCTAAGTTTCAACTGTGTGGCTGTCCTTCTCTTGCTGTTTTAGGACAGCAAACAGTCACCAAACTTTCTGCTCAATGTTTTGATGGTTAAGTGCTCTTTTAAGGTGCCCTTGCAAGTGTTTTCTTTACTCAATGTTAGCACATGCAATATAACTTAAAACACATAACACTACCTCTAGATCTTTTAACTTTAAAATGCTTATCTACACTTCTAAGCATGCATAAATTTGACACAGGTATTTTTGGTCAACACGACTCCGGATAAAACCCCTCAGGGGAAAACCAGTTTGGAATATATGTCTATATAATGGGGAAATAGATGGTGGAATACAACAAGTACAAAATATAGATGAACCTGTTACAATAGTAGCTTGTCTTAAGATGAAGTACAATTCCAAACCAAGCAAGAGCGCCCTAGCATGGTGCGCCCCTCATAAATGCTGCCAAATCCACCAAAACTGCTGCAGATGCCAACTGGAAGCTCTGATCTGGAAACCCCTCCACAATAATCAAGCACTGATGAGTAGCCTCCCTCTGAAACAGACCTCACTGTAATCTGACAGGTGAAAGTGCTCCCCAATGATGATGCGCCCTCCTCAGATCTAAAAGCTCCCCACTAAATAATTGAGGCTAATAGATGAATGCCTCCCTCCATGGAAGCATGCGCCCAAGCTCTAGCCTCCTCATGCAACTAACCTCATCTCAAGGCTCCCTCTCTTCCTCTCCAAGTGAGCATAACAAGGAATATGCACGCCTCCTCTAGTAAATGCACCCCTCCTCCATGTAGCACGTGCCCTCCAAGGAATGATGGCTAAACCTCCATGGATAACCTCTCCATGCAAGCTCAAACCAACAAGAGCTTCCTCCTCAAGCTCTCAAGGGTTTCTACTCAAACCCTCATCAAGTGCACCCTCCTCTCCTTGAGAAATGCGCCCCTCCTCTTCTCCAAAACTCACAAGTGAAGAATGAATCTCAAAATGCACTAAACATTCAATTTAGCCTCCTTTGGCCAAGCCCTAATAGATCAATGGCCTAGATCCAATCTAGCCAAGTCTAATCAATGGGTGAGATCTTATCCAAAAATCTCAGTAAGGAAACCCACTTTCCTTAGTTGCTTTATGTCTATTAATTCACCCACATTGTGAATTAATTGTCACTTTATGACTTAAGTGACATATTTCACTTTTGACTTAAATCTCCTAAGTCAAAGTGAAATTAGAATCATAAAGTAAAGTACAAGGGTAAAAGTCTTCCCCCTTTGTGCTTAGAGACTCATAAGCACATGGGGACCACTTTCCAAGGTACCCAAATCTCAACATAAATGATAACACTTTGGGCACATCATAGTTTATTTATCTTTTTGTGACAGGATAGTTGGGCATCAAGACATATGACTTATGATAAGAAACTCTTTAGCAAGTTTTAGGAGCAAGACAAAGGTATGCAAGTGGAGCTATATGTGATTAGGTGATGTTCTTGAGCTGATGTTTTGTTTGTTCTTGGTTTGAAGAAAAAAATGGTTTTAGTTTTTTGTATCGCAGAGCTTAAGTAAAGAGTAGCATTTGAAGGACAACAATGCATTATGTGTGATTGTAGTCTAGCAAGTACGTGGACTTTGGCTAGAGTTATGCGAGTTGGTGGTCATTGTAGGTTGGTTGTTCATGTTGTGGCCCTTGTACATGTTAGGGGGACCCTGGGTGAGTCTTCTTGCTTTGAGGTGTCATATGTAGAGTATGTATGGAAGGATGTCATGGAGATAGGTCCAAAACCTATTGTGGAATCGATGATTGATTCCAAGCTTACAGTGGGTGGGAGTGTTGTAGAGAATAGGGACGGTGTTGTTGGATGTTAAATTTGGCAGCATCGACAGTCATTCTCCAATGAGAGGCCATATGGGCCACCTTGATGCTAGCCAGGGAGATTTGGAGAATCAACCAGTCTTGTGAGGTATTGACAAAAGCCAGGGGGAATGTACAACTTCTGTGAGTCAAACCAAAAGTCAGGATGAACGAGATGCTATGTGAGTCTAATGCAAAAGTTAGGGGGAACGTACAACCTCTGTGAGCATAGACAGTCTAGTGCAAAAGTCAGGGGGAACGTACAACCTCTGTGAGCATAGACAGACTAGTGCAAAAGTCAGGGGGAACGTACAACCTCTGTGAGCCTAGTCAAGCCTTGTGAGCCATGAGCAAAAGTCAAGGCACCTAGCAAAACTTAGGTTGAATATAAAATTCCTATGAGCTAGAAACAAGCGATATTCCTAATATTGCAAATGATATAAATGTATTGATCTAGTGCGTTGGCACGTGTAACATTATCCACCATGAAGAGAATTTCGAGTTGCCTTGTAAAGAGTCGAGTTGTAACTGAAGTCTCAAGTCTAGTTCTATTTTCGAACTAAAGTGTAATGGTGAGTTGAAACTAAAGTCTTAAGTCTAGTTCTATTTTCGAACTAAAGTGAAATGTTGAGTTGCAACTGAAGTATCAAGTCTAGTTCTATTTTCGAACTAAAGTGTAATGCTGAGTTGTAACTGAAGTCTCAAGTCTAGTTCTATTTTCGAACTAAAGTGTAATGCTGAGTTGTAACTATAGTCTCAAGTCTAGTTCTATTTTCGAACTAAAGTATACCAGTCTCAAGTCTAGTTCTATTTTCGAACTAAAGTGTAATGCTGAGTTGTAACTGAAGTCTCAAAGTCTAGTTCTATTTTCGAACTAAAGTATACCAGTCTCAAGTCTAGTTCTAAGTTTGAACTAAAGTATGAAACTAAGTTATGATTAAAGCATGCAAACAGATTACTATTTCGAGTCTCTCCTCTTCTCCTCTTCAGCCTATATAAGCAGAGGTCGACCCCGCTCTTCAATACAGTTTTGATATGAAGGTTAAGGGAGAAGCAATAGAGGAGCATATCAGTGATAAAGAGGCAACATACCAAAGCAACATAACAATTCTGTATATCAGCAATAGAGGCTGCATATCAGAGGCATATATCAACAACATATCAGTGCTATATATCAACAATAGAGGCAACATATCAGAGGTGTATTTCAGCAAGGTCTCTTAGGTCTTTGTCAGGTCAGAGTCATCTTGGCAAGCTCTTTAAGAGAAGAACATTCATGGTGGATATTTGTAAGTGATCTTATATTATTAATGCAATAAAGGAATATCGTTTGCTGGGGTTTTTCTCCCTGTACAGGGTTTCCCCAGGGTATATGTGTTGTTGATGTGCATGCTTACTTATCTACATAGTTATTGTTATTCGGTTATGATTTGGTATTGTTGAAGTGTATTAAGCTGGAATCAAAGTGTTGAAGAAAATAAAAGAATTAATCCACATAAGAAATCAAGCACATAATTTAACATTGGATTCTCTCAAGGAGAGGGAGTTGACTTTGATGTTGCTCTTGCTTCAGGTTTCTCTCAAAAAGAGGAAGGTGACCTTGTTGAGGTTATTGCTTAAGTTGTTGGAGGTTTTGAGGTGCATGGGCGAGATACCCATTTTTATAGGTTATTGATAGCCTTGTGTGGGTTGTTGTTTATACCATGAGCTTGGTATTTCAAGATGGATGGGATTTGTGTTGTTGTATATCTTTGTGATTTTGATAGAGCTGTTCCACTTGTCTTGGTCTTGTACGAAGATGTGATTATCTTTGTAGGACATTGAACAACTCATGATGTGGTGTCCAAAGATTTTGGCCAATGATGTTGCCTTGAGTGATGATGGAGTTTGGTACGTTGTTGATGATCTAGGGTTATGTTTCTTTAGATTCATAGGTGGTCCGTGTTTCTTGGAGGTTTGAGATGTTGTGATGGCATCTTGTGTTGTTGGATACAGTGAGATTTCCATAGCTTACAAGATCTATACTCCAACACAAAAGAAGATTGTGGTGAGCCGAGATGTGAACTTTGATGAGGATGTGAGGTCTTCTAGTTCATAGGTATCTCCTTCAATGATTGGAGGGAATGAGGACATTGCTATTCTATAGGTTGGTTTAGGAGTAGAATAAGATTAAGGTGTGGACGAGGTGAGATTTGGGATGGATATGCCCTCACCTTCTACTCTGATGTGCAAGAAGTTGAGATGGCTTACCCAGATCTTCGGTGAGGCTGAGTATACTTCCTAGGAGATATTCTAACCATATTGCATTGGTTACAAATGTTTTAATCATGTTTTCATGCTAGAATACTTTTCTTGACCCAAATAGATTATGTGAAAGGAAAAATAGAAGTGAATAAATGACATCCAACATATACAACAAGATACTATCAATGATTTTTTGCATTGTTCATGCGTCATCTTGACTTGCAATAGATATCTTTGCAATGCATGAGTCCTCAAATAATCTAAAGGATAGAGGATCTGAAATCACTTGGTAAAGTAATGTACACATTCAACAAGTTATACCTATGCCAATAAGATAAGATAATCCCTCAATTTAGGGCCTTGATTTGGTTTGAGGAAATCCCTCCAGCCTTAGATCGACAAGGGTTATGGATCCCTCGCTCTTTTTGAGAGCTAGTGTTTTTGGAACCATTTTTAGGACACTCAATCCAAGTTGGACCTCATGGACAACCTCTTCAGATCCACGATTCTTTATGGTTTGGAGGCCTGGGGACCTGGTTTACTAGAGTCGGACTAGGCCATGATAGAGAGAGTTCAGACTCTCATGCTTCGTTGCATCTGAACAAATCCATGATTCTCTATGGTTTGAAGGCTTGGGGACCTAGTTTACTAGAGTCTGACTAGGCCATGATAGAGAGAGTTCAGACTCATGCTTCGCTGTTTCATCAAATGCAAGAGGACAGTTCCCTAGGCCATTATTTAGGCCGAGTTTGCGGCAATCCCCCTCAAGATTGAAACCGTTAGTTTCCCTTTTGCATTGGTTTTGGCAATTTGTGGTCACCCCATCAATAGGGATTGTGTGATGTCCCGTTCTCAAGAGTAGGCCAGCAGGGAGTGACTTAGTATTCTGTTTGTTTCCGTAGACTATAGTCAGGTACACACAAGGAACAAGAGGAGAAATAAGGGGTGATTTAGTGGCTAAACGATGAATTAAGCCAAAAAGCATAGGAAAAGTCACTTAAGCTAAAGTCAACAGAGAAATAGAATGAAAAAGTGTTGAGGGGGAGACTTAATTAATTAATTAATCACCTTAGGAGGAAAAGTGCCTAGTTTAAGTGATATCAACGGAGAATTAGATCGGGAAGAGTATAAAGGGAGGAATTCAACCTAATTCCTCATTATGTTATGATTTGATGTTGAGAGAGTTTCCAGAGGAGGAGGAGAATCGACCTTTTGTTGTTTTGTGGATTTTTGGAGGAAACCACCATCATTGATCGGTTTCGGTGTTGAGAGACACCCTAGCTTATTGGAGATACCATCCATGTATTTCACCATGCTATTAAGGAATATCCAGTTTGCAGTGATTGCACAGCTCAACCAGTAAGGGCGTAAGGGTTAGAGAGGGTTTTGTGTAGCTGCACAAGGCCTGAGATTATCTTGCAGATTCCTCTCGACCCAGTTGAGGACTAGCCAGGGCACATCTTTTGAGCCACCAGTCATCAGATTCTGACAGTGGAATCTCTCAGGGCGCAACAAACAGTCAAATAGTGCGCAACTCTTGAGGAGGGACATTTGGGGTTCCAGAGGGAGTTCTGGATCAGATCCGAGGAAACCCTTCCGACCTAGTACAACATTGACCAACGTGCATATTTTGAGTCATATAGCAGCAGATTCCGTCGATGGAATCACTAGGGTGCACTCATTGAGCCCAGGGGGTGCGCAACCTCCCAGGGGATGACATCCAGAGCTTCCGGGGTCCGATCTTCAGTCCGTCAGTCATCAGTAGTAGCCTAGAGGCCAGAGCGTTCAGTTTGGGACAATTTCCGGGCGATTCTGTCGAGCATAGCCACCAGTGCGAGTTCTCCAGAGTTGCAGCAGTTGCCGTGAGTTTTCGGAACTGCATCTTTTTGCCGATCTATCCGTGCATGTGCAGATCTTCCTTCATCTTCTGATCACAGGTATTTTGTATTAGTTGCCTGTATTCCAGTGACGATCCACGAGATCTAGCTAACGATTTCATCTGCTTTCAACACAGTATTGTATTTCTTGCTTTTTTCCTCATAATACATATGAATGCCATGGTGTTTGTTCCTTATTCTTTATGCATCATATATTCTGCCTAAACATTAATTGAATGAAACACACATGCGAAAATCACCAAGCATGTTAAAACATTAACTCAAACGCATCTAGAAACCCCCAGAGTATCAAATCAAACAGTGGATTTGATAGTTTTGCAGTGCTTCCTAGACTAGTCAAGTTAGGAACATTACAAATCGCAGTTTTGGGTTGGTTCTTATCATCTTCACGTGGAAACTAACCACCACATTCGTTGGGGAGATAGGATTTGCCAACTTTGTCATCTTCACGAGACGAAGACGAAGATGGAGGAACAATTCATCTTCATCATCTACTATGAGATGAGAGGTAGATTTTTCTATCTTTTCAGGGAATCTTAGAACTCTCTATCCACTTTCTTTTGCTTCCTAGATCAGAGATGCTTTGCACTTTACATGAGGGAGGCTTTTGGACTTAGATCTTGTTCACTCCACCCACCCCAACCCAAATCAGATCTTGTCTGCTGATTATATCTTTCTTTCCAGTGCTTCCCTTTGATAGAGGTACCAAGAGATAGGCATACAATAACACTACATCAACCATAAGATTTGTGACACCCCGGGAGACCTTTTGTGCTTGACCAGTTGGACCCTTACGAGCATGTTACCTCGGATCTTGGGACAACTCATATCGCAATAGTAGTTCGTATACCTCCCCCCCGATCTTTGTTGCTGGTTGCAACACCCTAGCAGCGAGACATATCTCAGACCAGATCTTCCTTTTCTTCTAGTTTGTTTGACGAGACATCTATCAGGAGTTTCTTGCCTATGATCTCGGATGGTAGGAGAGATTGCATAAGGGGAGGTTGATTGCCTCCCTAGACTAGCCATCCCCCTTCATAATGTTGGTATTTTTCTTCGATTCTCTGTAAAGCTTGCACATACATGCACTATTGATTTGTTTTCCTACTCCAGGTTCTAAGCCTGTAGACTTTAGGTCATTTATAACATAGGATAGTTTTGATTATATCATGTATTTCTAGTAGCAGCCTTTGTGCTCCCACTTTGTATCTCTTACTATTATACTTAGTAGTCCCATTGACCTATTTATGGTCACTTGTTAGACATGATAAAAATATCTTATTGGCTTCTTCCATTTCTGAGGCTTCTGGTTGTTTTGGGGAGGTGAGGTGCGATGCCTTGATGGAGGAGTGTGCTGTTTGGAGGATAGTGGTCGATTTCAAGATTGCATCAAGTTCACATTTGCAGATGGCAGGTTTGATTGAGTTGCAGAGGGAGCTGGCTGGTGTTAATGAAAACACTTTCCTTGTAAAGAGGGAGTGTTAACTTTTGGGGTTACTCTGAAAGTGTTTACACCATGCTTGGGGGTTCTTGCTCATCGATTGCTAGACCTTGTCTTTGCTTATGTGGCTCATTTACTTGGAGCGTTGGAGATCTATGTGGCTAGTGGCTTTCTTCATGAGCACAAACATGGAGGTCGGTTGGTTGCTTGGGAAGACAACTTGTCTTGGAGGAGTGTTGGGCATCTTGTAGGAGGGTGTTGAGCTCTCGTTGAGTCCTAGATGGCATGGGGACACTTGGTTTCTTGCATGGAGGCTTGTATTTGACTTGAGGACGCTTGGGTTGAGGAGTGATCATATCGTTGTGGTGGACCTGGAGGTATACATATCTTAGGGGGAGAGTTGGAGCATTGGGTGCCTCTGGAGGAGGAGCATTGGACATATCTCATGGAGCGTTTAGCCTTGGGGCCTTCCTTCCCTTGGAGCTTGACATGTGTCACTTGGAGTTGGACCACTCCATGTAGGCCTATCTAGTGATTAGATAGGTTGCTTGTTGTGGAATCGATCTACTTTATGATTGTTGGCCTTCCTCACCTTCCATATAAATAAAGGGAGGAGAGAGTCTTTTCATCACTTGATCTTGCTGTGGAAGAAGAGAAGAGGAGATGATCTTGTACATTTGTGGGATGCAAGTGTAGGTGCCCAGGAGAATCTTTGGTGGATCACTCAAGGCTTGGAGTGATTCCTAGCTAGGAGGAGTTGGTGGCGAAGGTTTTCATAGGGTTTCCCTAACTAGGGTTTGGAGAGATTGACTTGTACCAGCATGTGATAAGCTGTTGGTCTGTTGCATGTACTTTTATGTGTATATGAAGCGTTCCAGCTGTCCAAATTTTGTGTACTTGCAGATTTGAATTTCATCTTATGCTATCTTGATGATTGAGTAGTTTCTAGTGCTGGTTATGCTCATTGATTTGACAAAACATCGAGGAGAATTTGTTAAGTGATTTAACAAACATCTAGAAGCTAAAGGGGCAGATTTACTGGTGTCATAATCTGTTGTAATAAGTCATTTGAGATTTGCTTGGGAAGTGTGACCTAACGGCTGAAACATTGTTGCATTGAAGTACGCTCCATTGATATTTATTTTCTTGGGATGCCATGTGATTTGGTTGAAGAGGAAAGAAGTATTGCTGATTAATATTTCAAATTCCACCCTAAGGTTGAAAGTTCATAGGAAATAGATCTGGGAAACTTCAAGGTTGAGGTGAAATTTTTGAATTTGCATTGAGCAACTGGTATCTGAAATTTCCACAGAACGGAACTTGTTTGATATACATACAACACCTTAATATGACATTTTTAAGCACAGTGATATAATAATATCTCCGATTTCCATCTGTTTGTCTCTTCATATATTCACCATATCTTGTTTAACAGATCTCTATCCTATCCGGAAATATGAAAGTTGACTGACTGACAGTAGAACAGAGGTTAAAAATGCATCTTAGGCATGATTCATTTTTGCAACAAACCAAGAATCTTCAATGCTACAATCCCAAAATATTGCAATTGATTTTTAGCAGGGATATAACTTAAGTAAGGTTCCGTTTACAGCGAGGTGAAAATATTTGACTCTCCATTGCACATGGTTGTTTATGTTAAGAACCAACTGGTCCATTAACTGCAATATCCAAAATAAATACGATAAAATATTGGAATCCATAAAGGCTAAAAAATAATAACTGGTAATATATGAATGATGATGAGATGATATTACATTGACATGTGACGTTATATATACACATTGATAGTCATGTGTTGAATAGACATGATCTTTGAGGTGGAAGTTGACCTGTTAATTAGTTATATATAACAAGGTTTATTATATTAATTATGTTCATTACAGTTTAACTGAAATGTGTGTCAGACCTGCACCTCAAGTACAAATGATGCACATTGACACCTTGCTTTATTCAGAAGGTTTTCTTATTCTGGGTGATGTTGCAAATTCTCACGGGCAAAGGTTTTTTTGATATTAACACCACACACTTTTCGCAATTCTTACATGGTTAGGTGAATGTGAAACCATTTGGCACATGTATGCATGTTTCTAACTATGTCTTCTGGTCTCTGTTTACAGTGAAGGTGGATATTATAACGCAATCATGACTTTTCCACCTAACTACCCAAATAGTCCACCGACAGTGAGGTTTACATCAGAAATGTGGCATCCAAATGGTTAGATTCTCTCCCAAGTTTCATTAGACAGAATTTAATTTCACAACCTTGATGATTATGATTCAAAGCTTATAGTGGCTCCCATTCATCTGAAATATTTGGTCAAATGTAACTTCCTGTAATCTTGCTTGAGCAGAGTATACTTTTCAGTTTCTATTCTAATTTTTTAAGGTTATAGTTCTTCTGTCTCTGAGTTCTGTTTTTTGGGCTGTCTACCTGTGATAATTTTAGTAACCTCCGGCGACACATTTTGTTGTTTGCAGTTTATCCAGATGGACGTGTTTGCATTTCTATCCTTCACCCACCAGGAGATGATCCAAATGGCTATGAGTTGGCAAGTGAACGGTGGACACCTGTTCACACGGTAAATCCAACTGACTAAAAGAATCTGTTGGCTTTCTTGGTATTTAGTCTTTATAATGGTGTTATTTTACAACCTTGGTATTTGATCTTGATTGCAGGTAGAAACCATTCTCTTGAGCATCATATCGATGCTTTCTAGTCCAAATGATGAATCACCTGCTAACATTGATGCAGCGGTAACAAAAATTACTTGAATATGCTAATTTTTCATCTTCAATTGTTAATTGACTGCGTTTACTTCAAGATACATATATGTGTAAGCTTGCCAAACAGTATTTAAGAGACCCTAGACTTGTTACTTTCTCATTTACCAGACATGATACATGATGTACATTTCTTGATTTAGATATGCTAAAATTTAAGAAGATTTAATAGTTGGCACTTCTTCACTAACGTCAAAACAAGCAAAAACCTTTATTTTATGGTCTTTTTTCTTGTGTTTGATTCTTCTTTTTGATATTTAAAATTATTTTTGTTTTAACAGACCTCTGCCCAAAATTTCCCATTTTGGTTATCACACTGGCACTGTTTCCAGTCTTATCGTACATTTTTTGGAATAAAATGCTTCCTTTTATCTATGAATAAGACATATATGTATAGAGCATTAAAAAAAAGGGACTTCTTAGAGCAGCCACTACACAAAAAGAGTTAATACACCTAGCAAACTGTCTAGGGTACATAACTTTGCCATATATGCTACAAAAAATAGTAAAGTCTGTGATAGGTACAATGAAAACAATAATTAAAACAACCAATTGGCTAGCATGGAATATCACATTAGGCAGCAGTAGGTAACAATATAGGATAGCTTAGTGGGTTAGTTGAATCAGTTCAAACAGATTGTTTCAAGGCAGAGTTCGCCTTAAGGTCCCTAGTTCTAGTTTGGCCAAGGTTCGAGTCTGGTTTAGTCTTGCTGGGTTACCAACCACTATTGTGGTTGGTGGTTAAGCCGCCCTCCATCTAGATTTTTCGGGGAAGGGGGGAGATCCCAGAAAGTTTTTCTTGGAAAAAAATTAGATAACATCCATGACTGTGGGCAAGCATCCATTGGGTTTCCTTGCGAGGTTTTCCTTGGAAAAGAAAGGTAACGATCCAAAATCGTGATAGCGGTCATTTTTATACTTGGGGTTTGGCCCCCTGCCTTAAACAAGAGGTGTAGGATCCACTAGAATTTGCTCCTGTCCATCTTTCTCCCCATGTGCAATTTCATGAGGCCTTTTAGCTTCTAGAATGGCAAGGGCCAAGCATGGGTGCTTATTATTCTTGGAAATAGGGGGAAGGGCCCTTTATGTTGTCGTTCATGATACTCACTTATTGGTTAGCCAACTCGACGGCGAGGGCATCCCTCAGATTATCAGGGTGGGTAGGAGAGTTAGCTTCAGGGGGGTCCCTACTCATAATGCATGGTGCACGACTTCACTGGTCGAGCAATTGCATCAGATGGGCCGTTTCCATCTCCACCTTTGTGGGCTTGGCCTTGAATTTGCACATGGAGGTTGGCACGTATTAGGGGTTCGTCATACTAGGTAAACATGTTGTCATGATGCACACATTTTTAAAAACACATTCATTTCTTCTTCTCCAAATTAGGTAAATATTTTCAATGCTAATGAACTGTCATGTTGCTTTGAACTCAGAGACCTAGGGAAGATGATCCCCTAGTAAAGTGACTTTCTAGGATATGGGTGAAGAAAAGAGTTGACAACATAACCTATAAGTGTAGTTCCAGGCAGAGTTGACAATCTTGTAGTCCTAGAAGAGGTGTTTGATTGTTTCATCTTTACCATAGTGGGGAATTTTGGTTGAGGCACATAATCAAAGACTAGGAAAAGAAGGCTTTCATGGGATCTAGAAATGGTTTCCATATTAACATAAGCCTATAGAGCCATGACTTTTGTTTAGATTTTAGCCTAAGGTCATTAATCTTGACATCAAAGACAAGCTTACTTGTGTTGATTTTTGTAGCTTCAGGAGGCAATCCCACTAGAGTCCAAGGTATCATGCATGTGGGAATCTTCATTGGCACCAGATTAGCCTTTCGTTTTAGTGAAATCGACCTTGAGATGAGGCTAGGGCTTCATGGGCAGGTTGATGGGCTTTGTGGGCTTGTGGAGGGGTTTCACACCCACAAAGAGGAATACAATATTCTAATTAATTGTTGAGTTCAGGAAGGGCTCCTAAACTCACTCATTGGACTCCTATAAAAGGAGAGGAGGAGATGGTGACATCTCATTGTGACATTGTGGAATTAGCATAAGTGAGAAAGCACTTGTGCTAGGAGAATTGAGATTTCAGCAAGGGAATTTCTGCACCTAGGCAATCTGGCCTAGGGTTTTTCTGGTCTTTCTATCTTGTTCTTGGTAGGGAAAGAAACCACACGTGTGGAGGACAAGGCTGTAGCTCAAGATGAGAGAGAGCGCACGTGTGGAGAAGAAGAACTGTTGAAGAAAATAGGCCGCACGTGTGCTATAGACCACACGTGTGGATCGTACAGGTCCGTAGAACAAGTAAACATGCTGCACGTGTGAAGATAACCAGGCTGCACGTGTGAGACAGGCTGGCCGCACATGTGAGGAGATTTTTTGGTTGAAAAGAAGGTTGATTTTTGCCTTCAGAAATTAATATTTACAGTGCAGAAAATTGTGTCTCAAATGTGTAAATGATTCATCTCTGATCTTGATGTTTCCGCTGTTATGAATTTTCTGTCATAATTTCAGTGTAAAGTTGTTCAGTGATATCAACTAGGGTTTGCTATTGAATCACTAGAAAGCAATTTTCAGATATGAAATTAGTCACATAGAGCTACATGTGAAATTGACATGGAATCAGAGTTGAAGGTGTGAAGGAGAAAGAGGGAGTCATCCTTTGAGACACATTAGTGCAGATTTTTCGTTCTAGGCAGGTCACCATGGAGACTTGGTTGGTGGATAGTGGAGCTTCTCATCAGATGATAGGGTCACATAAATCACTCACTAGTTTGACAGAAGAAAACTCACGATTGCAAGTGGAACTTGGAGCTAATGCCAAGTATGCAGTCAAGGGAGTTGGAACAACTTCATTTTAGTTGAAGTCTGGAAAGCCTCTCAAGATTAGTGAAGTATTTAATGTACTTAGATTGAAGAAGAACCTACTTTCTATCTCTGCCATGGAGGACAGAGGGTATGTAGTGGCATTCGTTGATGGATAGGTTCTTTCTTGGCCAAAGGGATTGAGTCTTGAATCAACAAAATTCATTAGTACTCATGATGTCAATCTTTACAAGTTGGCGGGTCAGCCAATTTAGGCCCTGATACATGACAATGATAATCTATGCGAGCTTTGGCAGAGGAGATTGGGACACTTACATCACCAGGCACTGGCAGTATTGAGGAAGATGGTTACAGGTTTTCCAGAGTTTGGAACTAAACACCAAGGAGTATGCAGAGGTTGTCCACTTGGCAAGAATGCCAAGGCTAATTTTCCAAGCAATTATAGTAGGACCAAGGAGATCCTGGATCTGGTACATTCAAATGTGTGTGGACCAATGTTAGTTCCATCTACAAGTGTTTGTCGATGTTATGGGAAAGAAACCACACGTGTGGAGGACAAGACTGTAGCTCAAGGGAAGAGAGGCCACATGTGCGGAGAAGAAGAACTGTTGAAGAAAATAGGTCGCACGTGTGGAGAAGAAGAGTCGTTGAAGAAAATAGGCCGCACGTGTGGTACAGACCATGTGTGCGGATGGTACAGGTTTGTAGAACAAGTAAATAGGCTACACGTGTGAAGATAACCAGGCTGCACGTGTGAGATAGGCTGGCCGCACATGTGAGGAGATTTTCTGAGTGAAAAGGAGGTTGATTTTTTCCTTCAGAAATTAATATTTACAGTGCAAAAAATTGTGTCTCAATTTTCAAATGTGTAAATGATTCATCTCTAATCTTGATGTTTCCGCTGTTATGAATTTTCTGTCATAATTTCAGTGTAAAGTTGTTCAGTGATATCATCTAGGGTTTGCTATTGAATCACTAGAAAGCAATTTTTAGATATGAAATTAGTCACATAGAGCTACATGTGAAAATTTACATGGAATCAGAGTTGAAGGTTTGAAGGAGAAAGAGGGAGTCATCCTTTGAGACATAATAGTGCATGTTTTTTGTTCTAGGCAAGTCACCATGGAGACTTGGTTGGTGGATAGTGGAGCTTCTCATCATATGATAGGGTCACAGAAATCACTCACCAGTTTGACAGAAGAAAAATCACGATTGCAAGTGGAACTTGGAGATAATGCCAAGTATGCAGTCAAGGTAGTTGGAACAACTTCGTTTTAGTTGATGTCTGGAAAGCCTCTCAAGATGAGTGAAGTATTTAATGTACTTGGATTGAAGAAGAACCTACTTTCTATCTCTGCCATGGAGGACAGAGGGTATGCAGTGGCATTCGTTGATGGATAGGTTCTTGCTTGGCCAAAGTGATTTAGTCTTGACTCAACATAAGTCATTGGTAGTCATGATGCCAATCTTTACAAGTTGATAGGTCAACCAACTTAGGCCCTAATACATGACAATGATAATCAATGTGAGCTTTGGCAGAGGAGATTGGGGCACTTACATCACCAGGCACTACCAGTATTGAGGAAGATGGTTACAGGTTTTCCAGAGTTTGGAACTAAACACCAAGGAGTATGCAAAGGTTGTGCACTTGGCAACAATGCCAAAGCTAATTTTCCAAGCAATGATAGTAGGACCAAGGAGATCCTGGACCTGGTACATTCAAATGTGTGTGGACCAATGTTAGTTCCATCTACGAGTGTTTGTCGATATTATGTGACTTTTATTGATGACTATTCTAGGAGGACATGGATCTTCTTCATGAAGACTAAGGACAGAGTCTTCAGTCAATTCAGGGAGTTCAGAGCTCTGGTGGAGAATTAGACAGGGAAGAAGATCAAAGTGTTGAGGTCAGATAATGGAGGTGAGTATACTTCCAATGAGTTCAAGGATTTTTGTAAAAATCAAGGATTAAGAGGGAGTTGACAGTGCCTTGCAACCCACAACTGAATGGGGTTGCAGAGAGGAAGAACCATACAGTAATTGAGGCGACCAAGGCAATGTTACATGACTAGGATCTACCCATGATGCTCTGGACAAAAGCATGCAACATTGCAGTTTATGTTCAGAAAGAGAGTCCTCATAGGATACTATAGGACAAGACTCCCGAGGAGGCATTCACTAGAGTGAGACTAGAGATAGGGCATTTGAGGATCTTTGGTTATCTTGTCTATATCCATGTCTCGAAGAGAAGAGAATGAAGTTAGAGCCTTCTGGAAAGAAGGGCATGTTTGTGGGATACAGTTAAACATCGAAGGCCTATCACATCTACATTCCATGACAGCGATATGTGGAAGGTAGTCGGGATGTCAGATTTGAGGACATAACCTTCAGGAGGTCTTGTGAGACCACAACAGGTGGCGAGGAGCAGGAGGCTCCAAAGATTGAGGCGAGTACTGGACCATCGAACATAGAGGAACAACCCTCAAATCATGAGGAGTCAGAGGAGCTTGTGGATCCAGGGGATCCACCCAGTGATGAGGACACTAGACCTAGATGGCTTCGAGATACCTTGAAGGATGCAAAAGGGCACACAGCTACCAGAGGCACCTTCAGGGAGAGTGGATCTCCATAGAGATTCTCAAGCTATGTGGCTCTTATGAGCAATATCATGGATTCTGAGCCTTCCAGTTTCAAGGAAGTAGCAGGCGAACAATTTTGGAAGGATGCCATGATGGAGGAATACCATTCCATCATGAAGAATGACGTGTCGGATATAGTTGCGAGACCGAAAGGGAAGCCGATAGTGACTTCCAAGTGGATCTACAAGATCAAGCATACTGCAGACGACAATATTGAGAAGTATAAGGCAAGGTTTGTAGCATGAGGCTTCTTCGAGAAAGAGGTAGTAGATTGTGAGGAGAATTTTCCTCTAGTGGCCAGGTATACTTCTATCACGACAGTTATTGCTCTCGCTTCAGTCATGAAGTGGAAGATCCATCAGATGGATGTGAAGACAACATTTCTCAACGATGTGATTGAGGAGGAGGTATACATAGAGCAACCTCAAGGATTTGAGGTACATGGGAGGAAAACTCACGTGTGTAGGTTGAAGAAGGCATTATATGGACTTAAGCAGGCACCTAAAGCATGGTACTCTAGGATTGATGGGTATTTGCAGAGCTTGGGCTTCGCCAAGAGTGATGCAGATCCCAATCTATATCTCCTACAGGTTGGTAAGGATCCTCTCATATTGGTATTATATGTTGATGACTTGTTTCTCACAGGAGCTGAAAAGCTCATCTCCAAGTGCAAAAAGGAATTGGCCTCAGAGTTCGAGATGAAGGATATTGAATTGATGCATTACTTCTTGGGATTAGAGGTGTGGCAGTAGCCAGGGGAAATCTTCCTTGGACATGGGAAGTATGCAGTTGAGGTACTTGAGATTTGGGATGATGGATTGTGAGTCCAGGACTACACCTATGACCGCCAACCTGAATACGCCGGGGCTTCAGATTCAGACTTGATAGATCCCACGATGTACAGGCAGTTGATTGGGTCATTGATGTATCTGGTGAATACCAGACCATATATCTGTTTTGTTGTAAATACCTTGAGTCAGTTCATGGTAGAACCGAGGTAGGTGCATTTGGTTGCAGCAAAACATGTGCTCAGGTACCTTTGAGGTATGGTTGGATTTGGTTTGAAATATGTTGGAGATGGAGTGAGGCTACATGGGTATTAAGACTCAGATTGGGTAGGTAGTGCAGTTGAAAGGAAGAGCACTTCTGGTGGTTGTTTCAGCTTGGGATCAACAATGGTTTCTTGGTATAGCAGGAAACATACTTCCGTGGCACTTAGCTCAACAGAGGTAGAGTATAAGGCAACCAACTTGGCGAGTTGTGAGGCTATTTGGCTTTGCAAGCTTCTTGTAGGATTATTTGGTCAAAAGTTGGAGTCCATCGTGATTCATTGCGACAATTAGAGCTGTATCAAACTCTCATAGAACCCATTGTTTCACGAGAGTTCAAAACACATTGAGCTCAAATATCACTTCATTAGGGATAGAGTACAGAAGGGAGCAGTGAAGCTCCAACACATTTCCACAGATGAGCAGAATGCAGATATTCTCACCAAACCCCTAGTGAAGGGGAAGTTTGTCTACTTCAGAGACAAACTAGGAGTGGTGGAGACTACCTCCCTCGCTAAGGAGTGTTGATTTTTGTAGCTTCGAGAGGCATTCCCACCAGAGGCCAAGGTGTCAGGCATATGGGAATCTTCGTTGGCACTAGATTATCCTTTCGTTTCAGTGAATCGGCCTTGAGATGAGGCCAGGTCCTCATGGGCAAGTTGATGGGATTTGTGGGCTTGTGTAGGGGTTTCACACCCACAAAGAGGAATAAAATATTCTAATTAATTGTTGAGTTTAGGAAGGGCTCCTAAACTCACTCATTGGACTTCTATAAAAGGAGAGGAGGAGATGGTGACATCTCATTGTGACATTATGGATTTAGCATAAGTGAGTAAGCAATTGTGCTAGGAGAATGGAGATTTCAGCAAGGGAATTTCTGCACCTAGGCAATCTGGCCTAGGGTTTTTTTGGTCTTTCTATCTTGTTCTTGGCAGGGAAAGAAGCCATATGTGTGGAGGACAAGGCTGCAACTCAAGAGGAGAGAGGCTGCATGTGTGGAGAAGAAGCACTGTTGAAGAAAACAGGCTGTATGTGTGGTACGGACCACACGTGCAGACCGTACAGGTTCGTACAACAAGTAAACAGGCCGCATGTGTGAAGATAACCAGGCCGCACGTGTGAGGAGATTTTTGAGCAGTTTTTGGCAACACGTGCGAAGGAACAGGTCCGTACAGGCTGATGTCAGCAGACCGTACAGGTGGCCTGTTGCAAGGTTTTGCTGTTTGGATAATTGTTGAGTATTTTTGTTGAGTTGGTTGCTGAATTTCTGAAGTTGTGAGGACAGGTTTGTTTCTTTGTTTTGGTGATTTTCTGGTTGAAAGGAAGGTTGATTTTTGCCTTCAGAAATTAATATTTACAGTTTAGAAAATTGTGTCTCCAATGTGTAAATGATTTATCTCTGATCTTGATGTTTCCACTGTTATGAATTTTCTGTCATAATTTCAGCGTAAAGTTGTTCAGTGATACAGCTAGGGTTTGCTATTGAATCACTAGGAAACAATTTTCAGATCTGAAATTAGTCACATAGAGCTACATGTGAAAATTGACAACTTGGCCATATATAACCATTTGCTGGGCGATATTTGTTAAATTTTCACTTATGGCTTATGTCAAACACTTAGTAAACACTGATTTCAACCTCCAATAAACTTTAACTGTAATGCAACAAACTTAACAACATTCAACAGTGACTTATGAGCAGAAATACAATTACTAAGCAAACTAACATTTAGCAACGGAAATAAGATGAACAGTAGACAACAATCATTATACATTTGACACATAAGATGAACAGTAGACAACAATCATTCATACATTTGACACATGATTTTGGGCCAAGCCCCTGGAAAATCCCACAAGGGGAAAACCAGTAGAAAGAGTATCTTTATTAGAGTAAACTCAGAAATTTTCTCAAGATTACAACTTGGACAGCCAACCAAAACACTTGTACTTATCTCAAACCCCACGCAAATACATTGGAATCTGTGCCAATCCCTGACAGAACAGTACGACCTGTGTATGGCTTGCTGTACGGAATACCACCTCGGGAAGTGTGCTAAACCTTGGGAACAATGCCCAAAAATCTGCAGCAAGTACAGTACGGTCTGTACAGTCAATTTACCAGCATTCACTGCTTCGAAAACTGTGCAAATTACTACCTCGGTTTCTCTTCCTTGTGATCTCGAGATTGGTGCCTCAAGCTGCTTCCTTTCTTTTCTTTTCTTCTTGCTCTAACTCCTCTTTCTTCTCTCATCAATGACTCTCCCATTGAATAATATGACCCATCTCTCTCAAAAATAGCTTTTATATCTCATTAATGAATAACTACCCTAACCCTAGATCTCAATGGCCAAGATTAGATCTTGCCTCTCACGATCTAATGGTCACGACTTAATCTCTCGTTGAGATCACTTAAATCACTTAAGTGACCCAAACTTTATAAAGTCACTTTTACTCATTAAATTATAAAAGACCCTAACTTTATAAAATCACTTAAGAGAGACATTTGCTCGTCACTTCTGCATGTTGGGCACAACCAATGCAGAAGTACCTCTGAGCTACCAAAATCTAACACTCCCTCTTAGTGAGGGAGATACTTTTGGAACCTCTATCTGGACCAAACATGTCCTCTGCTGCTGCAGCTGGTCCCTTTGAACTGGAAGACTCTACTCCCTCTGAACTGGAATTCTCTGCTGGACTTTGATTAGGATCCCTGTGCTCCTCCTCCATCAGTGTCATCTCAAACCTCATGGGCTTGCTAAGGTGAGTCTCCTGCTCTCTCATTAGCCATTTCGATCAAGGTCATAGTAAGTTCGTCCAAAGTCAACCCTTGTTCACACATTAGTCAATGCTTAGGTGACAGACGATGTGGTGCCACATCAAGACACATTTACATGGCCACCCTACGTTCCTCTATCATCCCTTGTAACTGAAAAATGACTCGATAATGGCTTTGTTATCACCCAAAATCGCCCCTCCAAAGTCTACCAACTTTTGAAAGGAGTTGTTTGAATGATCATCCAGGGGAGTGTATTATTATCACCTACATGACCCCTTCTGAACTAATTCTTGCCAATCCAAGGGGGATGTCCCTAAGAAACTTATGATTTTCTTTGAACTCAAATTTCCGAAGTGATCAGTGGACATTCTATTCTAGGAGACTTACGATGCACCTTTAGGAGGAAGTTCTTACTTACCTTGGTCAACACATCATGCATATCTATTTTTGGCTTTGACCTAGGGTGCACTATAGGAGGAGTTATCCTCAACAGTTCTGTGGGCCTCACACTTGCTATTCTTGGCCTAGAGAAGTGCACTCTCTTTGGAGCTTGTCTTGCCATTTTTGGATAGGGAGTTCACTCTAGTTTCTTGGAGTTGACTCTTAGACTTTAGTTTATGTCACTGCTATTTTTTGAGTTTTCCTGAGTTGGACATTATCTATTCATGAACATGTAGGGTGCACTTCATGAGGAAGCTTCTTATGTTTAGGCCTTATAATGTTTAATTGTGGCCTAGGGAATTGCACCCCACCTTATGGATAAGGTGGACATTTGACTCATACATGAAGGCGCTGTACTGGCTCTATTTTTAGGAGATCCTTGTGCTATATTCAGGGTTCTATTTCTAGGAGGGCACACCTTTTGGGCTATCTATGGCATACACATGAGCACACTTTCCCTCTTGAGATGGAATGCTTCATGTGGAGGCTATTTTGAGGAGAGTTCTTACTTATATTTGGAACCTTTTTCCTCTATCTCATGCACCTTATATGAGGACTCTTTTGCTGGGATTTCACTATTTTTATCTCTCTATTTAGAGAGAGATTCCATGTATCCTCCCAAGCTCAGTCTATAAGAACTTGAGATGTAGTGAGGGTTCACTATCCATTATTTGCTTGAGTTCTCTAGTCTTTGTCCTTTGAAGTGCTTTGAAGTTGAAGCCAATATTTCCAACCTTTGTACTATCAGCTTTGGAAGAAAGGTACCATCTTTTTTGGCGACTAAATCTCATTTATTGATGTGTTTGATTGCTTTTGCTTCAATTTTACGAATTGATTGACATTGGGAATCACCCAATCAATTTTCTACTACACCCACAGAATTCAAAGCACTATGGTTGCAAAGAAAATTTCAGAGTTTTACTTTTCTGTTTTTGGTTCTTTAAACACAGATCTGCACATTTCCAAGTGTGGATTTTAGGTGTTTTATAACTGATTTGCATGGAATTGAGGTTATTTGGTATATATATTGTAAATCTGCATATTATTACTTGCTCTGTGGAATTCATTTAATGCAGATTTTAGATTTGATATTTAATTTACAGCAAGCTGTTCTGCAGGTGTGAGTGGTTTTTGGCAGGCAAAGTTTGTATTTTATCTTCAGATTTCCATAGGGATTTTCCTCCATGGTTGTTGTGCAGTAACCCTAAGTGTAGAGGGAACATAAGAAGGTGACAGTGTACCTTCCCTAGTTGATATTTGAAACTGGACAGTTTTGAGTGTTAACACCACTCACCAATTGTTTAAACGAAGAGGTGCAATCTTTTACAGTTTTTACTCATGGTCCACCAGGATCTTTCCCACTACTTCTTACTGAGGATTCTTCTTCAGATGACTCTCAGCTTATTATAGTGGATCTTTCTTTGTTACAAGTTGATGTACCTCCTCTTATTGCTGTACCTTCTACAAGTGCTTCCTGAAGCACTCTTTTTTCCTGATAGATAGATGGTTCTTAGCATGTTTTAGTGTGTCTCTCTTCACATTACGATGTTGGTCCATTTTGGATGTACTATGTTCGGAAGCATCATTCTTAGGGATAGATTGTGTTGATCTTTATACCTTTAGTAGACCAGCTTACCAACATCTTCACTACAGTTCAAAAAAAAGCTATCTACACCAACTTGTGGAAATGTACTAGTGTGAGAGATATGGCGTTAAGTGGGGAAACTATGTAACATCTTCACTATATGGCCCTTGTTTAGCATTAAGGTGCGGGGTGTGTATCTTATGTAATGCCTTCTCTTTGAGGCTCCCCTATTCAGATTACGGAGGGATGTTGATAACAAGGGTGTAATCTTCTATTTTGGCCATGACTAATCTTTGTGTTGAGCTGGGTGTCCATAAATTCACTCGTTCACATTTGTATCGAGCTAGGTATTCATAAACCCACTCACATTTATATTTCGGTCATGCCCGACCCTATATTGAATTGGGTATCTATAAAGTATAAACCCACCCTCATTTATATTTCGGCCACGGTCAACCCTATATTGAGTTGGGTATCCATAAACCCACTCTCATTTATATGTCAACCATGACTGACCCTATATTGAGTTAGGTATCCATAAACCCACTCTCACTTTGTATTTTGAATTTTTGCTACAACGATCTTTATATTGTGTTGGATATTTTTAAACCCACTCTCATTTGTATCTTGGCTACGACCATCCTTGTATAGAGATGGGTATCTATAAACCCATTCTTATTTGCAATCCCTATTTTCTCTATGTGCCCTTGTTCAACTAAGGGGGGATGGTGAGAATGGTACAAGCTTCACATTCAACAACAAGTGACCTATATGTAATCATTATTATTAGGTTTATCTAAGGCCGACCTAGTCAATAAGGTTTAGTTGTGTGGGCCCTGTTATCGCACGGTTTGTAGGAAAGGTTTAAAGAGCTTGAGTCAGGGCTTGAAACCGGCGTAACAGGAGCTTCCCCACCCACTGTCACCTCGATGGGGGGCTCTTTCTATTTAGGAGGGCTAATCCAAGGGAGACGTCCCCAAGGTAATCTGTTTAATGAAGGGCTAAGGGATAGTGGACCAAGACAATATGTTCCCTTTCACAGATTACAGCCAAGTATTGGATAATCAAGAAGAAGTCTTCCACTGACGATTGCACCTGTTTGCGAGACAGAACAAATACAACTAGAATGTGTTTGCAGTGGGTTAGTACTTCATAAACATTAAAGACTATCTTCCAATATATATGAGCAAATGATCAAATGCAATTGTTGACGAAGTCAATGATTGCTATACAAAGTCAAATGATTGATATCACTTCTTCAACAAAACATAGGAG
>ML790523.1:89497-181179 GCA_009831015.1 Picea engelmannii | reverse complement strand
TGGACCATTCTTCCACTCACATCTGTGAGATCTGGAAGAGCATCTGCCCTTAGAAAGTCAAACATCAATGATGAGCTATCTGGACTATTCTTCTCAAGCAAGGAAGAATAACTGTCCTGATTTCTGAGCCTTGACCATTCCTCCGACACTAAACAAAGTGTAACCTGGAGAGAATGAGTTTTCCCTAAGGAATGCCTGTCCTGATTGCTGAACCTGGACCATTCACCTATTTGGGCCATTCCTCCAACACTAAACAAAGTGCAACCTGGAGAGAATGAATCTGCCCTAGGGAATGACTGTCCGGACCATTTCCTAAGGAAATGACTGTCCTGCACCAACCTCCAAAACAAACCATTCTTTGAAACTGCTCACAACTGTGAGCTTCGAAAGAATGATTGTTCGGCGAGGCAGACCAGTCTTCTTGATTAACCATCAAGAAGAGAGATTGTCCTAGACCATTCCCCATGTTAACCACTATGGGAAATCGCTGTCTATGGTACATCAACAATCCATCGAACCATTTTCATTACAAAAATGACCGTTCAATCTGGACCATTTTCCGAACTGGAAAATGCTTGTCCGTCAGAAATCTCAACCCACTTTTCGAACTGGAAAGGAACTGCTCATCCTAGACCATTTTTCGAACTGAAAAATGACTGTCCATAAATCAATAACACATCAGTGCTCCTTCCCAACCTGGGAGTCATCTCTTCCTTTTTCAATAAGGAAGTCGTCTCCACGAGCTCCAGCTTGAGTACGCAAACTCATTCATCTTGGACAGAGGCTTTACCAAAATATCTGCTTGTCTACTCATTTGTGGAGATATATATTGGAGAACCACTTCTCTTTTTTGGACTTCATCATGAAGAATGTAATGTTTGATCTCAATGTACTTCGGTCTTTCTGGAACATTGGTTTTCTCTGAAGGCTTCATATAACTTTGATCATTAGAGTATATCATAGTTGAATTCAGCTCTTTTGTTTCCTGCTAGCTCATAACATCGTCGCAAAGCTTAAACTGGAACATATCCATGTGGCACTTCTTCTGTCATCATGAGATCTTTGTCATGGATTGGCAATCCATCATCTTGATCTTCTGAGTAATCATTCTGATACAATATCTCTGTTATAGAAAGTCTTCACCACGCTTCTGCTGTGCATTGGAGGTTCTCCACCAAGTTGTCTTCTTCCATCTGCATACAAGGGTCTCTTTCTGGTATACCTAAAGCATTGAGGTTGCTCTACATACGCTCTTTGTTCAATTATTCTGGAGAATAGTCTTTGCATTCATCTGATGTCAATTCCAACCTATGGATATTGCAGACGATATAATGGCTCATGTAGAGATATATCTGGTTTACTGGAACAAGTAATCATCATAGTCTTCTCCCTCCATCTGGGAGAACCTCTAGTTCTGGATCTCACAATGCTTACATTCATAAGTCTTTCATACACTGTTCTTCATCACAACTTTTAGTACCTCTGCTTGATTGCATTTAGTGAGTTCATATCAGGCTAGTAATCTTGTGATTCTCGATACAATGACTGGTTATTCTGGCTTCTCTTTCTTTCTCGGAATCTTCATGTTCTTCCTCATGTTTCTCTTTAGATCTTTGGTCCATGGAGTTTTCTATAGATTCCATGCTCTGAAGATTCCAACTTCTTCCTTTTATATTAGGATCATGGATGTGGATGGATAACCAGGGATACTTTAAGGCTTCTTTTCGAAGAAGACTTCTTCTAAGGTCAAACTGAACACATACTGCTTTTCATGGCTGCTACCATGGATATATACTTTATCACCTTTAATGGATCATAGGATTAACTCCCTCCTAATCCTTGCCTCATGTATGAATGCATGCTCTTCTTTTGGTAATATATAATCGAATCCCTCCATCTAGGAGAGTCCACGCTTCCGTCTGCATCCTTATTGCCTTTTGCAAAGTGTTACAAATCTTTTTCCAATTTCCTCTTGATTGCTGGCTTCTTTCTGGTTTCGGCTTATCTTGCAACTTATCTTATAGTCATAGTGATAGCAGTCCTTGTGTTGTTGTTCTTCCATAAGTATAGTTTCTCTTTGAACATATTATCTTCTAAGAAATGGATATGCAAGATATGTACTGAAAATATGGTATGTACAAGAACTATGAAGAGTATTGTTACCTTGTCTTAGAAGAAGAAGTTTGTTTTGTCCTGCTTGGCTTTCTTTGAGGGTTCCCTTTCTTCGGCAATTGATGCTTCGTGTGTTTCCTTCCTTTTCTTTAATTCGGGACAATGATTCTTGTAGTGACCATATTTTTGACAATTGAAGCATTGTATCCTTGACAAATCTTTCTCTTGATTTGTTTTCTTCTTGGAGCCAAACTTCCTTTTGTTCTTGGAATTCTTGAACCTTGCTGTGAAGGCTTGATCATCGTACTTCTTTTGGGGTTTCTCTTTTGCATTGATCCTTGACTCTTCTTGAGCACAACAAGTCCAAAGCTCTTCAAATGTAGGATACTCCTTCCTTGTGTTCATGCTTGCAGCAAATGCATCCCACGTCTTGGGAAGACCATTGAATACTATGTTTACCAATTCCTTCTCTGAAATGATTTCTTCAATGGCTTGTAGTTGATCTCTTAATTGAGAGATTCTCACAAAGTATGATGTTATGCTGTCATCATCATTCATCTTAATGTCACGAAGCTCATTCTTCAGACTCATTACTTGTCCAATGTTTCTGACCGAGAAGAGGTTTGTTAGGGCATCGTACATCTTCTTCGATGAGTCAAGATGGGAGATGTAGGGTATCAAGTGGACTTTTATAGAGTCCACTATGATACTCATGGCATTGATATCATCGTCTTTGAACTTTTCCATAACTGCAACGTTCTGCGGTTCCTTCTCTTTTCCTTCTTCAAACTCTGGTTCCACGATCTTTCCTTTCACGATATCCAACACTTTATTCTTGGCAAGGATGAGGTCAATCCTTGTCTTTCACGCTCTGAAGTTAGAAGCTCCATCTAACTTGTTTTCTGACTTCATAGAGTAAGTCATGGATGCTTTGACTTGGTCAACCCTAGATTTGACCAAAAACTCAAACTTGATGTCTTGGCTTGCTGAGAGTACCAGGAGATGCGCTAGGCTAGGACGCACTGGTCTATCCGGAAATTAGGTTAATCCCTTCACTTAAGGTGCCTCAACGAGAGGGTTAGGGTTTCTGCAACTGCACCTGCTAGTAACCCTAGCGACAATGCTTTGGTGACTGCTCCTGCTAGAAACCCTAGCGACAATTCTTCAACGAGCTTAATATCCTTATGGCTATGCTCCCTTCCAATGGTTAGACTGAATGAAGGAGGTGTGGGCCCATAACCTGTTAGAATATGATGGATGTGCTCGTTTTACCATAGACAATATCACTATTGTCACCCAACCATAGGCCGAAGCCACTCTCCGAGCACCTTAACCTTGACAGAGAATCACACCGGAAGCAAACCCTAGGCTAGATAGCCAAACAAAGGGTAGCACACCTTTTTCCAAGGATAGCGCACCAAACAAGAGCTGATCAGATAATCCAAACCATAACCAAGAGATAGTCCAAGCCAAAACATAACCTGCTAGTTGCAACAACAACTCTCCTCCAAACTTGCGCACAAAACTGACTAACTGCAGTGCGCACAAGTGAGCTTTGTAGTTCTGAGAATGCCTGCCAGAATGAAGACTGGCCTCCTGTATTTATACTAATTCTAGCTAATTGCCTGGGCCGACTTCTCATTCTGGGTACCTATTTACTCAGTATATAATATTTCTTCTGGCCGATTTCTTCTCTTGGAGGCTAATAACCTAATACAAATTATCCCCTTGAGCCGACTTGTCTTCTAGGGTTATTTGCCAACTCATTAGGGTTTCTTCTTGCTTCCCGGAATATTCTATTCTCGTCAAGTTTACACGTGGAGGTAAATACCTCCCGCAGCTACCATAATATCAACATCTTTAGGAAGTACTCGACCCATAGATGACTTGGCGAGTCTCGACCAGACTCTAGAGTTTTGGAAGAGTATGACAACACTAATCCATATGTGTTGTCACCAAATCTAGATGACAAAGTAGATTCAACCTTTCGGTTTTTACCATGCATTATTTGTGCATCTTCCTCTTCCTCGATGTAATTTTATCTATCTACCTTTGATATCTTAGTGTGAGTTGTGATTCCGATGGGCCCCTTATTATCTCCATTCAATAGTATCCCAAAAAATACCTCCTTACACGGGTATATGAAGACAACCATGGCTACATATAAATTTAGTGGTTCCAACCCTTGTTCCCCCCTAAAGTTGTCACTTACTTCCACAAGGGTGTTGTGTAAGTTTTTCTTCTACCTTCATTGCCATCTTCATCTTCTTCCGCTTCATCCGCTTCCAAACCTTCCTCATGTTCGTAAAAGGGGTCACTATGACCATCGTCTTCTTCTTCAACCCATGCCTATTCCCCACGAAAACCACGAGAATTAAAAAAAATCATACACCACACAAAGAACAACATTTTCTGCAAGTCTTAAATGAAAAACCTGCAATAGAATGAGGGAGGAGAAGCAATGGGAAAGAGTAGGAGAAAGAGAACAAATCCACAAACAAACAACGCCAAGAAATACAAAAAACTACAAAGAATGGGCTTTAGGATTACCTCTTTAGCACTATGACTATTAGCAGTGATGGAACGTCACTAGGGCAGCCTTAAATCTCTCCTCCAAGCTCTCACAAATTTGCCTTCCAAAAAAACCAATGAGAAGACCACATTGCCCACTCCAAACAAACAAAACCCTACTCAAAGATGAATGAAATGATGGAAGAGAGTGATTGAGAAGGGTTTATTATGCATGGATGTGTTTAACCTACATTGTGGGGCCTACTCGTGGGCCCTACATTATCCAAAAGAGGGAAAAAATTGCTTCCCTTTTCTCATTGCACGGGAGCGTCTTGCCTTTTTTGAGGAGTGGGGCACTCTCCCACAAACCAGGGAGTGGGTTGCACTAAGAAAACTCTTATGGATACCTATGTCTGTGGGGGCACCACCATCACATGAAGGGATATATACTATTGAACATACACAGTAGCGCTTTGGCATTTGAGAGAGTTGGGGATGTTGCCTTTTGCTCATGGCTCTCAATTTCTGAGGCTTTTGAGGGGGGACTTACTGTAGTTAGAGTTACTTTATCATGGTCAAGGTCTTGTATCCAGTGTTTTGAAAACTGGATGGACTGGACCAGTTCACCCTGTTGGGAGTCTGGACTGGTTCAAACGCCTTTGGCACATCTTTGCCTCAAAAAAGAAAAAACGGTGCCCCACCCCTCAGAAACCCTAAGTTAGTGTTATATAATGATTCCCCCCTCTATCTTTATATTTGGTGTCTGATGGTTTGGATTGAGATTGATGTGTGTGTGTATATAATAATAATAATACTAATTTTAATGTCATGGCCAAGCCAAACACCAAATTGGTGTATGAGACCCCCTTGTTTGTGGGACAAGGGACCCCCTCCACTCAGTGATTTGACTGCTAAAGTCTACGGAGGTATACATATCCTACCCCCCTCTGGATTTGAACTCGTGACCTCTTAGGAGGAAACACATGTTCTTAACCATTAGGTCCACTCAGGTTGTGTATACACAGCCTGAGTGGGCCTAATGATTAAGAACATGTGTTTCCTCCTAAGAGGTCACAATATACACACACACACACAGCCTGAGTAGGCCTAATGGTTAAGAACATGTGTTTCCTCCTAAGAGGTCACGAGTTCATATATATATATTAATATTTTCATATTTTATGTTATATATATATTATTAATATTTTCATATTTTATGTTTTTTTAGTAAACTGATTCGCTGGTCTGTTCTGGTTTGGTCCCAATCTGATCCTCAGCAAGTTCTGGCTTTTAAAACTTTGCGTGTATCTATATTTTGCCAGGAGGTTAATAGTGTTGGTTTCTTACTATTGCCTGGATTTAGGGGCTTTTATGGTAGTATTTTGTTTGCATTAACGGTAATGACTGCTTTAGATTAGGGACTCTGGTTTTATTTTAGCATACAAGGCCACACTGTACTTTTTATCTTGCAGATAATATAAATCATATCTTCACTGGGAATTTGATTGGGTGTAGGCATGGGTTCGTTTTTTTATGTTCGTCTTGTATTGGGTATGGCTTCTTTTGGAATGTTTAGTTGTCTATTTGCTTAATTTGTGAAGTTTTTTTCTTATTGTGCTCCCATAGATAATCACTATTATTAATTTCATAAACTTTCTTGATGTGCCCTCTGGTACTGTGGTAGCTTGTCAAGTGGTTGGCGTCATAACGACATGATTTCTTTAGATAAAAGAGTTGAGTCTTAGAACAAGAAGAAGAATAATGATATAGTACTATGCCTTGGGTAAAGAGAATTCTTCTAAACGTTGACTTATATTTTCTGTCAGCGAATGTACTTGTTAGATGCACATCTTTTTGTAAATGCTAACTCTACTGATAATTGGATGTGGTGTTTTCCCATTTTTGTAGAAGGAATGGCGGGACCATAGAGATGAATTCAGGAAGAAGGTCGGTCGTATTGTCAGGAAATCACAGGAAACGTTATGAAACTTAATAATTGTTCTGGAATTTTGAACTGAATTTTTTGGAATGCTGGCAAGTTAAATTTCTTCGTGGTGTTTCTATATCCAATGATATGTATGCGATATGTGTCTTTAGTAGTGTGGATGAAACATGGAAAGTCTTCCCTCTTTTTGTGTAGTGTGTTGCATCAGATGTGATGAATTTAATGGATATACAGTATTGTAAAATGCTTGCCTAGCGACTGTGGTTGATTTCATTTTGTGTTTAAAGGAAGTCTCAGGTACAATCATATTGCCAAACAAATTAATGAATATTCATTGATTTACAGCTTTTCATTGCATATCTTTGACATTCTATGAACTCGAAGGATGAACCAGAGTTTGTGCATTTATGCTCTTCTGATGCAGAGAATCATAAAGTATCTGTCCTTCAGCTTCAATCCTTGTGTATACTAGAGCATGCAGATTTCCTTTTGTTTTGATATTATACATTACTTCTGATATTGAGGTTTTAATTCCACAACTGTCATCATAACTATTTTGTTCAGTATTACAGACTTTTTTTAGCAGTGTTAAATTATAAGTCTTTGCTCTTATTCTAAAGAGCCTGTCATGGAGGATATTATACATCACTTTTGATATTGCAGCTTTAATTCCACCACTGTCAGGAGCATAACTATTTTGTTCAGTATTACAGACATTTTTTTAGCAGTGTTAAATCTAAGTGTTTGCTCTTATTCTAAAGAGCCTATCATGGAGGTTGGCTTCAGTTATTGAGGCTTTGATAAACAAACCGTCAATGCTATATTGTATTTGACAGACATTTTTTTGTAGTTAGTCTTCTTTTCTCTCATGTAGGATATGTTCGATTCACAGATGATTTGGTCATTTCAAATTAAATTTTGCTAACTCAACGTCATCCTAATCACTACCTTATTGTAATTGGAAGTATTACTCGTGTAGGATGCTCTAAGACAGTTTTGGTGGGCGCATAAACAGCCTTGAAGTGTTTTTTTCCTTGGATTCGATGTTTATATTCAGACAGGGGAACTAACCTAAAGCCTACTAACTATAACTAATGTTGCAAAATAGAACGAACCTTTCATACGTCGGGTTAATTGTAGTCCTGAAAAACCCCACTAACTCGCGTTGCAAAATAGAATGAGCTCTTCATACTTGGGTTAGTTGTAATCCCCAAAAATACTATATCATCTGGACGTGTATTAATTGATAAAAGACACACAGACTATATAAACTGTGGTTTTTCTTGAAAGGTGGATTTGAAAGATTGATCAATCTGTATATAAATTTGGTCGTAAGATGGACAATTTTCTTGCTACATGCTAACTCATAAATGCAGTAAAAGAATAAGGTTGGACATGGAAAGTTTGCATCAATTTTGCCACCACTGGTCGATTGCCATCAAGTTTCAACGGAAGTACTTGTTTTGATTTTCACAACTTACACAGTGGAAAATCTCCATTTCCAAAAGGGTGTCTCAAGTTGCCCTATGCCTCATCAAGTATTTGGCAATATTTGGCAATTTGAGGCAGTAATATGTACATGATAAATTGTTTGAATTGCCTTTTGAAGCAGATTTCAAAATGGCCTCTTTTAGCTCATGAAAGTTCTTTCTAGCTTGCTTTAAGGTGCCTTTAATGTGATTAATATTCACGTTTTAAAAGCATTGATTTCACATTGTGATGTTTTGTATACATAATAATTAGTGATAAGTGCTGTCACCATTGAAGTGCAAAGAGATGAGTGGAATGAACGTTTATATGTGTATCATAACACTATTCATGATCCCCTAGAGTGTAAGAATAGTGATTATGAACACAAATGATCTCTTAGTGACAATAAACTAACATGTTAACAAGGAAAAATGATATTTTGATATTTTTTCACCCACTTGATTTTGCTCTTATTAATTCTTTGCGCATCTATTGAATGGAATAGAGATTACCTATTACTTTTAAGAATTTATGTAATTTTATTTTTTGTTTTCCTTGGTGGTACGGTGTTATAGATTGGGTTATATATATTTTGGTGAATATATACATACATATGGGAGTTAGTCCAGTGAGTTATGTGTGTGTATGTATGGGATTTTTCTTAGTGATTAAGTTCAATCGGTTCAAACACATTGTTTCAAGGTAAAGTTTGTCATGGGTTTTTCAGTTCAAGTCCGTTATAGTTTCGTTGGGTTATTGGCTGTTATTTTGGCTAGTGGGAGAGTTTCATGAGGTTTTTCTTGGAAAAAAGTGAAACCCAAGGGATATTTTTCCATCTTCGTGGATGACATCTCTAGTAAACCCATTGACGTAGACTAGTGCATCTTGTTGAGATCACAAGGATCACAAAAGAGAGAGAGAGAGAGAGAGAGAGAGAGAGAGAGAGAGAATGCAAACACCAACAAACCATAAATCCCATTAATAAGAGAAATACAAGAAACGGTTCTCATAGGCTAAATAATCAATCACTATGAATCAATATGATGAGATGACACAAATGAGAGCTTGATCTCTTCAAGAAGGGAGGTGTCCCTCAAGAGGTGTAATGGACCCACATAACAAAGGCACACACCCCAAGAGAGTGACTAAGTTGACCTAGTCAACTATATAAAAAATACAATAAAGAGGGGGCTAAGTCATAAATCACCACATTTGAAGATTACCATCATTACAACACACCTCACCTAGGGGGATTTGAATTGGGCATATGTTGACATGGAACTAGCCAAAGTCCCAACAATATTGACAATAAGTGGTTGAACTAGCCTCTTAAAATATGTGTGGGAGTAATAAGGAACACATTGCACATTGTTGTTTAACTTATCTATTCCCATTTCCCATAAGGTACATGGGATTCCCATTTTCCATAAGGTACATGCTACACTGTGAGACATATCTATATTATTTAAGCTGTGTTTTGTTTGTTTAAAATAGCATAATCTTTCTCGACGCAATGATGACATGATAAAACTAGTTTCATTTTCACTTGAGCATTGGATTATTTTTTTATTATAAAAATAAATATTAGTTCTTGTAGACATTTAGGATAAAACTAGTTTCATTTTCACTTGAGCATTGGATTAATTTTTTATTGTAAAAATAATTATTAGTTCTTCACTTGAGCATTGGATTAATTTTTTTTATGTAAAAATAATTATTAGTTCTTCACTTGAGCATTGGATTAGTTTTTTATTGTAAAAATAATCATTAGTTCTTGTAGACATTTAGGATACACATTCATAGAGACAAAGGTGTGTAGAAAAAATATTTCATTAATGAAGGTGCTCTCTCATACGTTTTATAAATATAAATAAAACTCAACATGCATAAATATAAATAAAACTCAACAAAGCTTGTGTACCATTTTAATAGTTACAAGCAAGCATGCAATAACATAGTGAAGAATATATATATATATATTTAATATTTTTTAGTTTTGTTTATGACAAATGGAATAATTAAGTCAATGTTTTAAATATAATTATAAATAAATATTTAAAAGACCGTCAGAGAGTAGGTAGTGGAAAATTCAAAACAAACATTGTTGAGAAGCTTGATACATTACATAATATTGTTCTATCTAAATTTTCAGTTATGTTTGGTGTGCTCTCAACATGGATCACAAGAAGCTTATACTAATAAGTGTAAAGCTTACAAAAAAAACCCCAAAATTTTTACTAAGAGAGTAGGCAGTGGAAAATACAAAACAAGCATTGTTGAGAAGCTTGATACATTACATAATACCATTCTATCTAAATTTTCAGTTATGTTTGGTTTGCTCTCAGCATGGATTACAAGAAGCTTATACTAATAAGTGTAAAACTTACAAAAAAAAACCCCAAATTTTTTACTATTTGAAATACATAGACGAAAATCAATTTTCTTCATGGCTCCGAGAACTCATAGTTTAATTATCTACAACTTTGGCCCCTTTATCTCCCTTGGTGCTTTGACTAAGATTCTTTTTTGCTTCTTTCTCAAAGGATCTTGAGTTTCCATAAGAGGCATGATGACAAGAAACTACCACCTACCCAAGAGGAGCCAATTCATCCTTCAAGAACAATACTTTTTTGGCCTGCTCCAGTAAAACCCTCCTACTCATCAATATTATTAGGATTGTTGGCCAACTGAGCCTCCAAGGTTGCAATAACCTCTCCTAGCTTTGTAGCGATTCTCCTCAGTGACTTTTTTCCCTTTGATGCTTCCATATTCCCGCACTTGTGAACCCAACATTCAATCCCAAGGTAAACTTGAATCGCTTCCAAGCATGAGGACCAACACATCGCTCTATAGGTGATGATATTCAACCAGAACGAGCCAATGTGTGCTCAGGTTAGCACTTGAGAGGTTGCATGAATGTGGCCCCTTTTTAATCTAGAGCCTCCCTCCCCAATGATGCCACAAGTAGACCTAAATCACGATAGAGAGAAACCGTGGGTTGGAGGTCGTTTTAGCCAAAACCAAATGTAGATCGCTTGCAGATTTCACCTCAAGCTGAAAATAAAAATAAAAATACTCCTTGCGTGCCTTCCTATCTTTTGCAACGATTTCTAAAGTTGATACGAACTAGAGAAGATTAGACTTAGATACATGGGAGGTCACGCCATCTCCTCCCTCTTGATTGCATTCTTCAAAACTTGTGTGTAGATAAGACAATCCTTTAAGCCTTCAAGGGTCATTTCACATCCTAACGTAAAGGCTCCCATATGACCTCATTATTGATAACCAATGTTCCCAACGTTTTTTTAGTTGCTTGATTTGCCAGTCGGTCTACTTCTGTGTTGTTGTCTCTTAAGACATGTTAATACATCAATTGTAAGAATTTAGTTGCCAATTGGCATATTCGACATAAGATCGAGGCCATCTCGGTGTCTGTTGAATTTGTGCCTATGATCATGTGATGGATGAGAGAAACACCATAGACCATTAACTTGTGCATTTTCTTTGCCTGAGCGATCTTCAGACTTTGATATAAACCATATGTCTTTGCCAAATTAGTAGACGAGGTGCCCAAAGTCCTTGAATAAGTTGCTTGAATTGTTGTTCCTGGGTCATAGATGACCCTCCTCGCTCTCCACACCTGCAACCCTAGGATTCCTCTTTGAGGTCTCATCAAATAAGAGTAAAAAGGCAATGTGCTCTGCTCTCTATTTGAGGATTTCCTCTTTCGTCATACATAATTGCCATCTCAACTGTAGAGAGTTGACTTTTTCTTCTTTTTGGCAAATTTTCATTGAATATTAAACTGATCCAACCAAGCCTCTTCTACCCCTTCCAACTATTGCTTGCGGGGTGGGGTTAAAGAGTTTTTTGCATTGAAATGCTCAACAAGGAGGGCTATAGCTCCGTTGACTACAACTTCCGATGTAACTCTTTCCTGTTTAAAGATTGCTCGATTTCTAGCTAGCCATATCTTCTAGCTGATATACTTTGGAAGAGCTAACCATATTGTTTAAACAAAGTTTTGTTCCTAAAGAACCCTTTATATACGAAACCCCATTTCCCAAAAAAGGATTTCCAAGAAGTTGGTTTGCAGAAATGATTCTCTATCCCTGTTAAAGCCTTTTTCCAAATTGATGCAGTATAACTACACTCCCAAAATTAATGGCATCTAATTTCAGCACTTACCAAGCAAATGGCACATTTTGAAGGTCATTGAATCCCTCTTTTAGCTAAGTTTTATGATGTTAAAATTCTCCCATGAGCTAAATCCCAACATAATGTGTTTATTTTAGGAATCCCATCAGAATGCCGAATCTTTGTCTTTTGTCGACTCTGATTCATATCCCTTCTTTACTGTATAGATGGATGAATTCCAACCTCTCTAATTATAAGCTGATTGACTTTTTGTTGTACATCCACTCAAAATGATTTCCCTTTGTTGAACTAATGGTAGCAGCCTTGTAGAAATTTCCTCAAAGCTCCAACCATTCCACCAACGATTTATGGTCCAAGTAGAACATAGTTACCAACTTAATGAAAACTGTGACCTTGAAACGAGAACTCTAGCCCAAAAAACCCATATTTTTGCATCAAAAACACCAAAAACAACCCCCGTTTCAAAAAGATGTATTACCGGTAGCACCATTTGGGGGGTGGTGGTGGTTAAAATGCGACTTGATTGAAATTGTGACCTTGACGATCAATACCATTATGACAAATTGATTCCTGAGTCGAAAAGTGGTGCTTTTGGTAGCACCAATTTTATTTTTGAAATTAAGATTAAGATTTAAAACCAAAATTAACAACTCGTACCATCACAAATAAAAATGTTAAAACCAAGCCCTAAATTGAAAATTTGAAAAGTTATTTATTATTATTATTATTTTTAATTTACGTTAAAAATGAAGAAAAAAAACTCCATTAAAAAATTAAACAAAGAAGAAAAAATAAAACTGTTTAAAAACACACACATAAACACACATAAACACAAACACACACATAAACACACATAAACACACATATATAACATAAAACTTAAAACAAAATTGATTTAAAAAAAAATCTCTTAAAAACAAAAAGTTAAATTTTTTTTAAAAGCACCTAACATGAAACATAAAAATAAATTAAAAACACATTAAAAAAAATAAAAGTAAGCAAAAAAATACATTCTTTTAATTTTAAAATAGGTCAAATACAATTTTTGGTTAAATATTTAAAAATAAAAAACTAAAATACATTTTTTCAAATTCTTTTTAATAAAAAATAAACAAAAAAAAATTACTATAAATTTTTTTAAATTAACAAAAACAAAACAATAAAAATAAAAATGATTCAAAAATGCAAATTAAAAAAAATATTGAAAAACATTTGTATTAAAAATAATGAAATTAAAAAAACGATATATAAAAAATGAAATAAAAAAATAAAACGAAATAAAAAAACCAAATTAAAAATTAATTTAAACAAAAAAACTCAATTCTTTTTACAAAATTTGGTGGATAATATATTAATATAAAAAGTTTGCGGTCGAAGCACGTCGAAGAGTACAAAAAGTTCCAAAGGTGAGACAAAAACTGCTTGTTAAGCTCTAGTCTAGTCCTATCTATCCAATTTGAGGTCTAATCTCCACTAGGAGTAGTTACATTACAAAATTTGAAAGTGACTGTTCTGTAGAAGGTGCCTAGAATATAGATGTACTTAAAAAACATTAGTTACCTGATGAGAGGTGGTCTGGAAGGTCCTATTCATCCATTTCATTGTCCTGTGCGAGAATATTCAAGTTAAGTGGAGGCTGTTCAACTAACGGGGATGATCCACTAGTGGAAGGATCTACTTCAATTTCCATGGGAGCTGGTGCAACCTACAACTTTAAACTTTCCACTTGAGACCGAATGGCATTGACCTCATCATGTTGCTGTCTCATGGCCATTCGATGTTAACTAAGAATGTCTAGAATGAAAGAGATCTGAGTGGAAAATCCTTGAAAGGAAATTTGGACTTGCTGAAGAGACTTCCAAAGAACGTCGTGAGAGTCCTCCGGATCTTGAGGTTGACTTCTATTACGAGGCATAAGGGCCAAAGAGAAAAGAGTGTATGAGCAGAGCCTGTTGAAGAGAATTGAGACTAATTGAATATCCAGGTGCCAAGCAAACTCAACCACATGGGGATGACGAATTGGTTTTGAACCACAATTGCCGCTAGATAGCTGCCGGGTAGTATCAGGATCCAGACGAAGAGCAAGGCCAGCTAGCCAAACAAAAAAAATCCTATTACAATTTCCTGAAAGACTCCAGATCCGAAACTGCCTTCAACATACCAAGCAAAAAGGTACCGATTCTGCTGCTTCGAGCTTCAAGTTGTATATTGGTTATTTTAAATTAAAAAAAACTATATTTTTCGCTTTTTTTTTTTCATTTTTTTAAACTGTGTTTTTTTATTTTTTATTTTTAAGTTAATTTTTAAGGGTTTCAATTTTAATCTCTTGCTTTGTTAAGATCCGATAGACCAATTTTAGTCTCAGTGGATGTTAAGCATCATCATCATGACCAATTTTTGATGTTAACATTTTTATTTGCGATGGTACCAGTTTTCAATGGGATGGTTTAAATTAAATTGTAATTTTAATTCCAAAAATAAAATTGATGCTACTGGAAGCATCACTTTTTGATTCAGGTGTCAATTTGTTGCAATGGTATTAGTCGTCAAGGCTGCGATTTCAATCAATTCACAATTTTAACCACTCCCCAAAAAAGGGTGCTACTGGTAGCGCCATTTTTTGATTCGGAGGTAAAAATAGCCACTGAATGCAATCTTTCAAAAAGAAAGAATTATGGAGAGTTCTCGTTAAGTTGGTAACTTTGTTGTAGATATGCCAACGATAGTCTTGAGTCGAAGAGAATCTTATCAACACTTCAGTGGAGCCAATTCTTGTGTATGAACCACTGTCATTCCAAATATCTCTTAAACCCCCATCACTTGAGACCCACATGAGATCTGATTGAATTATAGGCATAAACCAATTTTAATATTGAGGATCCATTTTTGGCAGAAGGAAGCACATTCAAACATGAACATTTTTGGCAAGGTTCATCGATCCAAGATCAAGTATCTCCAAACCACCACGTGCTTTAGGGGCTCTCACTATGGACGAACTAATTAGGCGAAACCTCTTATTATTGGATTTACCACCTTTCCATAAGAATTTTCGAATCTCCCTTGCTGTCTTCCATTGAATACCTGTTGGAGCCAAGAGAGCTGAACATTGAAATATAGAAAGAGAAAATAACACATATTTGACGAGAATGATTCACCTTGTTGGATTTAACGAATGAGCTCCCCATTGCACAAACTTTGAATTGATTGTAATTAGGATTTGCTGCCATATATTAGAAGAAGTGGAATGGAGACAAATAGGCAATTTCCCAAATATGTAAAAGAATTCCAAGTAGCCTTAAAGGGAAAAAGAAAAAATATTAGCGAGTATTGCTAGGGTGCTTTGACTTACATTCTAGGCACATAATTGGATTTTGAGATGATTAATTAGGCCTCTAGACACTTGAGTAAGTAGGTCTAGATTCTCCTTAAACCTTTTGAATATTGTGATTGAAGCTCCACCCAAGAGGACTGTCATTTGCAAGCTCAGAATGGTTTATGCTTTTCACTCCTCTGACTATTTGAATCCTAGGCAACAAACCATTGTTTTGATCATACTCTAATTTGTTGCTTAAATATTTTGCTATGATTATGCACAATAATGGAGATAGGGGGTAAACTTATCTCAACCCCATGCTTGCATTGAAAATGTTAGCTTCTTAGCTCGAGAGGTACTCCGCATCCGTGTCTTGTATGCGGAAGTAACCTTGTACCTACACTACTAGACACTTGACATTGTAATGGGTTTTTATAAAGTTGTGATAAAGTGGTTTTTTATTTATTAAAGTGACTTTTTAATAAAGTGTACCTTCTAATATTAAAGAAACTTTATTTCATAAAGTACACTTATGTTATAAACTGAAAATGTACTTTAATATTTTAAAGTGATTTATTTTGGAGGAAATGAATCATGACCCTTGATCTTGTAAAGGAAATATTAGATCTTGGCTATTAGATTTAGGGTTGGAGAAGGTGAAGGGTCAATTTCAGATTATAAGAGAATGCATTGGGTAGTGTGAAAGACACAATGAGAAAGAGTTTGAGAGAGATTTCCGAGAGATCTTGAGAGAGGAAAAATGACAGTTAGGAGGGCACATTTCCCAATAGAGACTGGGAAAAAATCCTAAGGGATTTTTATGTGTGAGAGTGCTGGAAATTTCTGATGTTAGAGAGACCGTACTATACAGGTCTGTACAGTCTGTACAATAGGATAGGAGGGCACATATTTCGAGGCAGTTTGCTGCACACAAATCAAGGCAACTTTTCTAGAGTTTTCTGTTGGTGAAGAGGGCAATTTTCTGTTGTTGTCTGTACAACTATTAGTTGACACATATTTTGAGGTGCTGAAAGAGGGAAAATCTGTACAACAATACAAATTTTCTGGGCATGGATTTCGAGGCAAAAAATTGGGACTGTTGGGTGCTGTAAGTATTTCTCTTGGCTGTAAATGTATTGATGCGGCTGATATATCTTTCCCGAAGCTAACAAAATCTCTCTCTCTATTTGGGTTTCCCCACATTGGGGTTTTCCCTGGCATTGCCTAAATTTCTGAGTATTTCTGGGTTGAATGGTTGCTGTTCGTTGTGTTTATTCCGCTACGAAATTGCTTAGCAATGTGTATTTCTGCTTATGGTAATTTATGAATGTGGGTTTAGACATTTCATAGTTCATAGAAGACATTTATCTCTAGGTTGCTAAGTGTATGCCATAATTTATTACTTGCTGATTTTTTCATTTAATTTCTACATGGTATCAGAGCTTGAGCTCTTAGTGACAGTGAGTAGTGAGATTTTTGGGCAAGTTTGAAGGGGGGGAATTTGTTGTTTGTTTTCCTTTGAATAGTGACATGGAATATGGCTGCATGCATTAGATTTGAGAATCGATTGGATGACATTTCCAACTATTTGCAGTGGAAGGTCTGGATGTTAGATGTTCTCAAGGAGAACAATATTTGGAACTATGTCAGTTCTATTGTTGTGGCTACTACAACAGATCCCGTTGCTTTGGATTTGCATAAAGTAAAGGAGGCCAAAGATCAGAGGATTATTCTGGATGGTGTGAAGGACCCTCTCATTCCACATCTGTCTAAGAAGAAGACAACTTTTGAGATGTGGGAAAATTTGAAGAATTTATTTGAGTCTAAGAATTCCGATCGAAAGATGGCCTTGAAAGATAAGTTGCATGACTCGAAGATGGCCAAGGGTGAGGATGTTGCATCCTATCTTACGCCGCTAGCCCAAGTTAAGGACGAGTTATCTGCAGTGGGAGAGATCATCTCAGAAGCCGAGTTGGGGTAGCATTGAAAGGCTTCACAAAGGAATGGGATGTCTTTGTGAAGTGTGTGGCAGGTCGAGAAAATTTTCCAGATTGGAGCAGGTTGTGGGACGAATTCACTCAGGAGGAGATCCAGATGGGGTCTCATAGTAATGGTCGGGAGGAAGATTGAGGTGAGGAGAATGTTGCTCTTGCTGTAAAGAGAAAGAAGAAAGGAAATTCTGGGAGGGACTTGAGTAAAGTTAGATGTTACTGTTGTAACCAGTTGGGGCACCTTGCTTCTTAGTGTCCTGAGAAGAAGAAGAAGAGGAAGGACCATGAGGGGCCTGAGACAATTGCTACAACAACAATGGAGGAATTTTGTACCAAGTTTGATAAGAAAATTTCTTTGGTTACTCTAGTATCCAGTGTCGGTAGTGGAGGATTTGGGGGTGATTTCAGATGGATTGTTGACAACGGAGCCTCTTGTCACATGACGAGAATCTGACGAGCATTCCTTATTATCACATAGAAAGGTCCTGACCGACTGGGGGAGAGTGACGGTGGTATGGCGCGAGCTGTACGTGGAGTTGGAAGGGTTAGATTCCGACTCAAGTATGGAGGATTCCTGGAGCTTGATGGAGTTCTCTTTGTTCCAGGGTTGAGGGTTAACTTGCTCTCAGTCTCAGCCTTGGAGAATGATGGATATTGTACATTGTTCAAGAGAGGACATGTATTTATCTATAGGGAGGGAGTGGGCTTGGTGGAACCACAACTGATTGGTGATCGGGTGGATAGGTTGTACATGTTGCAAGGACAACCTTCAAGATATGATTCAACATCAGATGAGGAGCAGGAGGCTCCTGAGACTGCGATGGGCCCAAGGATTTAGTATTACATTCCGAGAGAAGAGAGGGAGTCTCTTCTGAGCACTGGAAGGAGGCTCATATGGTGTGATTGAACCAATGCTCAAGGTGGAGTGGATTCTCCTAGGAGCTCAAGGTTTAGAGTAGCTGACAGGAGGATGTATTCTGGTTTGAGTTCTGTGCAAGTGTTGAGGATGGCTCCAGGTTCAGAGGGAGCTCCTACTAAGTACAGTGTGATGGGACCGGATGAAGGAGATGGCAGTGAGTACATCCCTCGCTAAGAGGTAGTGTTAGATTTTTATCTCGAGAGGTACTCCGCATGCGTGTCTTGTATGTGGAAGTAACCTTCTACCTACACTACTAGACACTTGCCTTTGTAATGGGTTTTTAGAAAGTTGTGATAAAGTGGTTCTTTTATTAAAGTGAATTTTTAATAAAGTGTACCTTCTAATATTAAAGTGACTTTATTTCATAAAGTGAACTTATGTTATAAAGTGAAAATGTACTTTCATATTTTAAAGTGATTTATTTTGGAGGGAATGAATCATGATCGTTGATCTTGTAAAGGAAAGATTAGATATAGGGTTGGAGAAGGTGAAGGATAACTTTCAAATTATAAGAGAATGCACTGGGTAGTGTGCAAGACACATTGAGAAAGTTTGAGAGAGATTTTCGAGAGAGCTTGAGAGAGGAAAGAGGACAACAAGGAGGGTGCATTTCCCAAGAGATATTGGGCACAAATCCCAAGTGAGTTTTCTGTGTGAGAGTGATAGAACTTTCTACTGTTAGAGACGCTGTACTGTACGGATCCGTACAGTCCGTACAACAGGTTGGGAGGGCACATATTTCGAGGTGACTTGCTGCAAACAAATCAAGGTAGATTTTCTAGTGTTTTCTATTGGTGAAGAGGGAAATTTTCTGTTGTTGTCCGTACAACTGTTAATTGGCACAGATTTTGAGGTGCTAAAAGAGGGAAAATCCATACAACAATACATATTTTATGGGCACAGATTTCGAGGCAAAAATTTGGGACTGTTAGATGCTGTAAGTTATTTCTCTTGGCTGTAAATGTATTGTTGCTGCTGATATATCTTTCCTGAAGTTAATAAAATCTCTCTCTCTCTCTCTCTCTCTCTCTTTGGGTTTTCCTTGGCATTGCCTAAATTTCTGAGTATTTTTGGGTTGAATGGTTGCTGTTCATTGTGTTTATTCCGTTGCAAAATTGTTTAGCAATGTGTATTTATGATTATGGTAATTTCTGAATGTGGGTTTAGACATTTAAGAGTTCATAGAAGACAATTATCTCTAGGTTGCTAAGTGTATGACATAATTTAGTACTTGCTGATTTTGTCATTTAATTTCTATAGAAAAAGCTAGTTGGGCACCCATTAACTAAAGGAGAGATCCATGGATTACTAATCCATCGAATGATATAATCACATAATCCAAACTTGTGGAGGACATCAAATATAAAAGAGTGTCTCACCCGGTTAAATGCATTAGCCATATCAATCTTGATTATCATTCCTTTATCCCCTTTGGCTTTGCTCGTATGTGTTGCTTCCTTGACTAGAATAATATTATCAGTGATTTGTCTTTTCGCCATAAAACCAACTTGATTCTTTTATATGATTTTAGGGAGCAGGAGTTTGAGCCTTGCCACTATGATTTTTTATTATTATCTTGTATGAAGCATTGCACAAAAATATCAGTCTGAACTTGGCAATAGAAGCTAGATTTTCTTCTTTAGGTATGAGAGCTAGGAAGGAAGAATTTATAGCTCCTCCCATTCTAAAAGAGTTCTTAACATACTGTATCATTATAACTAGATCATATTTGATAGTATTCCAATAGAACCTATAAAAATGGATATTAAATCCATCTAGCCTATGATCTTTGTTGGGATCGAGCTCCCATATCACAACTAGAATTTCATCCTCTGACAGCCTTTGCATAATCTTTTCATTTTCTTACAAAGATATGGTTGTTGGTATGTTCACCATCATTGTAGTAATAACCTCAAGCTCTACTCCTTTTTGTAGATATATGTCCTTTAAGTGAAGATAGGTTTCTTCCTTAATTTTTTCAAAAGTATGGAGTCTCCCCATTGGTAGTGTTTATCTCTTTAACATTATTCCTCCATAATATGTCTCTCTCTTTCTTATGAAAGTAAGTTGTATTCTTGTCCCCTACCTTGAGCCATAAACTCCAAGATTTCAATCTCCAACTAATTTCTTCTTTACAAAGGGATTTTTCATATCTTTGAAATAAATGCCTCTCTTTCTTCATTCACCATTACCCGAGTAACTTGCTCAAGCTCAATTCAGTTTTGTATGCATTATAACTTCTCCCTATAAATTTGAACCTCAATTTTCAGAGAAGAGAAATGGGTTTTTTCCCATTCCTTGAGTGATTTTTTTTTTTTGTATCTTTTAGCTTTTGTTCCCATATATGGACCAGGGAACCAACCACCCAATTACACCAAGTTTGCCTTATAATGTCAATCACTATTTTATCCTGTAGCGAGAGGGGATTAAAATAGAAAGGAATAGGGCCATAATTAGGAACTTCTTTGAGAAACATCAAAATTGGTTTGTGATCTGACGCAACCCATAGAATAATTCAAGGAGAGGATGCAAAGTTACTTTCCAAAAATGTACTCTAAACCAAGAACTTGTCTTGCCTTGTAGCTATATACCCAGGAAAAATTTGTTTATTTTCCAAGTGTATATTCCCATAAAGAGACAAAGTCTTTTAGCCTCTCTCTAAAGTGGTCTCGCACTATACTCCGTCCCCGTTTCTCCTTTTGACTGAGTCTAGTGTTAAAATCTGCTGCCACTATATAGTTGAACCAATCTACCATCCCTTCCAAATTGATTAATGAATCCCAACACTCCCTTTTTTCAGAATATAAAACAAACATGTATACATTTACAAGATTAATCTCCTCACTTCTATGTTGATTTTTGAGACAGGTAAATAGCCAATGTTGTGATTGCTGACTATGATTTGTCCACTAGAGAGAATCATTCCATACAGTGCACAAACCCCCTGAGGCCCCTCTAGCACTAATTGCTAATCCTTCACTATTTTTCCAAAACTTGCTACATCTTAGAATAACTTCTTTCATGTTTAGTTTTGTCTCCTGGATTAGGAGAATTCAAGGCTTTTGTTTCTTGACCAAACTCATCGCTGATTCCACTTTTTCTTTACTCCCTAATCCCCAACAATTCCATGAGACAACATTTATTATTTACTCAAAGGTTTTTGGAATCCACCCCTCGATGGATTCATTCCACTTTGATTTCTTTTGGTTCTTTTTCCCATCAGAGTCAGAAGGGTATGTTGTTTCCCTAACTCAATTTCTTTCTTTTCCAATTCTTCTCTTTTGTCCTTTGCAAGTTTTCTTTGAGATTTCCCTTCTATTACTATCTCTTACCCGTCCTTTCATCTTCTTCATATGGACTCCGGTAATCTAGGCCAAGATCTAAATTAAAGGGAACCACAATTGAAGGTGGAGGGAGACCCTCTACATGATTAGGGTTGTTTCTCTTTATGTTAGGGGAAAATATGAATTCAATATTTGTCTCTTTACCTAGGATCACAATAGTAGGGTTGCTGCTGATCAACAAAATGCTCACTGTTTCAATGGTAGGGATAGTTTCTTCGTGAGAAAACAATTCATACCCGTTTCTATTATCAAATCCCGTTGCACCTTTTAACCTTGTTGTTGGAATGTATTTAGTCCCTATTTCGTGAGCTCTAGATGTGCTAGCCCTAGATATTGCCCCTGATGCTCTCTTAGTGCTTGCCTGCTGTGTTATAATTACTATTGACAGGTTGTGCTTTGACTGTTGTGTTGTACATGTCTTTCCATTTGTTTGTTTGTTTGTTTGTTCGTTTTTTTTTTTATAACTTGGTTCCACTGATCCTCTTTTCCTTGAGCTCCTTGCTCTGCTTCTACATTCTTGGAACATTTTTTTAGCAAAATTCCCATACTCATAGCATTGTTTGCATTTGAAAGAAAGTTGCTCATAATCCACTACTTGGATATGATTCCCATCGTCTAGGACTAGTTGTACCGCTTTTGGTAAACCCTTTTCCAATTCCACCTCTTCATAGATATGCACACATACCATCATTCCATCCTTTGTATCTACCTTATCTATGTTGTGAAGGTTGTAATGAATACATAATATTGGAACAATTGAAAGGATATCATTTTTGGGATGAAAATCTAACATCCACCTATTCAAATACAACGCTTTGGTTCTATAAAAATATGAACCATTTCGAAATATTAGATCCTTGTCCTCCTTATTTTCGAAATAAAAGGTATAAAATCCTCTTCCATAAAAATAATGCAAAAGATTTCCTTTGATGAGACCAACCCAACTCTTTTGGATCCAATTTGCCATAAAAATAATGCGAAATATTTCCTTTGATGAGACTAACCCAACTCTTTTGGATTCAATTTGCCATTGCCTCTTGGGGAAGGCCAAACCCCACTAAAATAACCAATTAAGGCTATGTCTACAAGACTTAGAGCCACGTGCCTTGAATTTTTTGCTGGCATTTGGACTTTTGAGATTTTATCTAGCCTCTTAACAAATCATGTCAGTGCGTTTCTGATAGAATTACTCAATGAAGAAACCGATTTCTTGTATGCGTCTTCCTCTAATGGAGGGGAGGGGGTGCAGAATCCCCTGAAGAAATAGTGCCCACAATGGCGGCTTTCTATTGCTTCAGAGATCTAGGGTTTTTCATAAACCTTCCGACCCATTCCAAACTTTTACCAAAAAGATAAGATAGTTCAAATTCTTCCTTTTAATTCGTTTTTTAATACATATTATGAAATTATGATGGTATCGATTTGGCCGAAAAAGAAATTAGAACCTAGATTGGTGTATAATAGTGTTCATGCTTCCTTGGGTACTACTTCATTATTTTATGTAATATTTTGCCTTGTAAGTGTTTAAACTGAATTCATGGTTTAATTTTTAATCTAGGTACCCCCTATCAACAAATGGCATATGAGAAGAGACTGACTTCATTATTTTGTGTAATATTTTGCCTTTTAAATATTTAAAGTGTATTCATGGTTTAATTTTTAATCTAGGTACCTCCTATCAACAAATGTTTAAAGTGTATTCAAGGTTTAATTTTTAATCTAGGTACTTCTTATCAACAAATGGCATATGAGAGCTGTGATTCAGACTCATGGTGTTCATATATTCTCTGTGTATGCATCTTTCAATGTTATTCTCATGAATGTTTTACTCTTTCTGTCATGCAATTGCTTTTATGCTATGTATGAATGATTTCTTGTTGAATGTTTGAAATCTGAGAGGAAAGGGTAATGAAATGAGTTTCAATTGTTTCTCTATCTGAGCAAGAGTTCCTGCAAGGAGTGCAGTTGAATTGTCTGCAAGGAGTGCGTCGACAAGGGGTTCAGAGGTTTGTCTCTGAAAGCTCAGGAGAGATAGCTTTTGTTCTCATTCACACCAGAGGTGCAGTCAGGCACAAGAGCCGTGCAAGGAGTGCGCAGGCTGAACGAAGTCTCAGGGTTGTGGACCTGAGTGAAGCATTGAGAGACTGTTGCTGCAGGTGTGCACAGAGTCGAAGGATTTCAACACTCGGAAGTGCTTGAAAGTTTACCACAAGGAGTGCGCACAAGAGTTTTCTGAAAGACTCGAAGTTGAAGACAATTCAGAAGGATCTGAAATCTTCAAAAGGTCGTTGAAGGTAGGAAAAGAGACCAAGTACCTTGAAGTTTGTAAGAAGGCATAGTGAAGAGGGGCCGTAGGAGGACGAGCTCTCAGAGGAAGAGACGGACGGTCGGAATTCTCGGTGGAGAATCCACGAAGTCCCGTGAGCTGTCAAATCTCACAGAGAAGCAGGGGAGTTACAGTGAAAGCGTCGAAAAGTTCTAAGCTCAGGAGGAGTAGGACCGTAGATCCAAGCCATAAGGGTCGTTGGATTTACACGTGGATACTTGTATCGATTTTTCGTGGGTGGAAGTCCCGTAAACCTTGCAATGGGGATCGCGATATCCTGAACCGCGAAATCCCGAAGGCCAAGAGAACGACGTGGACCATAGGAGCCAGCGAGGTGGACAGGTGGCACACTGTTTCAGAGTTTTGCGGAGTGAAGTTCCGAACTCATTACATTAGGATTCGCGATATTGCGAAGTCCGAAGTCCCGATGAGGTGAAGTGGCGTTGAAAAGTCAAATCTCGCGAGTGTATCGGAGTTTCAGCAAATCAAGATTCAGGAGTCAAGGAGATAAGTTTCTCGACATCGCGATCGCCGAAATCTCGATAAGGAAAATCCCGAAAGGAAAAAGGGAAGGTCAGCGTTGACTATTTCGGGTTTCGGGGATTCGAGAGACCAACGCTTGACCACTGGATTCACGAAGTTGCGAAGTCCGATCTCCCAAGTGTAAAGAGGGGATCCTGCGAGAGTTTGTTGTGGGTGCAGATTTCCCAATAGGGAAATAGAAGAGCTGTTTAGAGTTATTCGAGACAGAGGTAAAGGAAAGATCCTGTGTCGACGTGGAACTTCCGACCTGTGGGTTGTGGAGGGAGCGTGCGTCGACGTCAAGTTTGGTATCAGAGCGCAGAAAGGTTCTTTGCTTTCTGTAGCAGAGAAGAAGAAAATTCACCATGCCGCCAAGGAGAAGGTTTAGACAAACACTCGATCCACCAGAGGAGAGGGAAATGCCAAGAAGAAGAGGTAGGCAGATGACTGATCCAGCCATGGAAAAATAAATGCATGATCTACGAGCTAGACTCGAAGACATGGAGACAACCCAAAGACGCACAGTCAGTGCTGGGGATCTTAGTGATTCCGAGAGTGAAATTGAGGCTGAACATGAAGAAGAAGTTGCAGCTGAAGATGCAACAAATGAACGCTTGATCAGAGCTATTGCAAGAATGGGTGCAAGAGCGAAGATGGACATTCCAGTTTATGAAGGAAACCTGGATGCTGAAGAGCTTCCAGACTGGATTAGAGCTCTAGACACATACTTTGACTATGAAGACGTCGAAGAGGACAAGAAATTCAAGCATGCTGTCACAAGATTGAAAAGACATGAAGCATTGTGGTGGGATGAACTACAAACTGATAGACGCTGCAAAGGCAAGAAGAAGATCAAAAGCTGGGATAGAATGATCGCGAAGATGAAGGCAAAATTCATCCCCAGAGATTATCAAATTACTTTGTTCGGGAGAATGCAGAACCTGAGACAGAAGCTGATGACAGTAAAAGAATACACCAAGGAATTCTACAAGCTAACATCAGGGCAGGTCATCGGGAGAGCGATGATGAAAAAGTAGCCAGATATATGAATGGCCTGAGATACAAAATTCAGGATGAGATGAGCATGGTAACCATTCGAATGGTGGAAGATGCTTATCAGATGGCTTTGAAAGCGGAAGAGAACCTGAGCCAAAATGATGCAGGAGCATAAGCTCACAGCGCTGGAAGATCTATGGTTGTTGAAAGTCAAAGGCAAATTTTACTAAAGAGAGTGGGTGCTCTTTAATTTACTTGTTGTATTCAGTTCAATTTAATAAATTGTCAAAGGATCTCGAATCCTAACAATGTAATAATTGTAGGAGAAGTTAGGATTACAGGCAGAAATTGTAGGATCTAAGAGGATTCGATCCAGACTTTGTGGATCTGAAAACCTAAGTTTTCAATTGTATTTAGGCAAACTAGGTCGATTGGTAAAAACGATGAGAGGGCACGAGAGAGAGTGCACGGATTAGTTGCAGAGGAGAGAAAGAGAACTCATTAATAAAAGTCCCCATCTATTTTGCAACATTCTTGTATGTGAGAATCCTCTTCATCTATGTATGAATTATTGGAATATATAAACGACCTGTCAATATTGTTTAAAGATCCTTGGAATCGAAACAATACTGAAACGAGTTGATATTTTCATTCTGTACGTATCGGGGTTCATGGTGGAAAGCAGAGTATAAGTCGAGGAGATTAAGGATCGACGGTGTCAACTATCCAGGAGATGGACGATTAAGATCTTAACGGAGTCCAGTAACAAAGAACAGACGGCCCAGGTCACAACGGAAGGTGGATGGTTCAATTTTCAATGCGTTTTGGGGATTTCCGTTGAGGCCACGCGTCCATCGGTGAATGGGAACGAAAATATTATGGTAAGTATAAAAACAGTGTTAGTTGTGTTCTCCGCTGGGTTATGGTCACGATATATGGTCGTAAGGTGCTTTACATCATGCATAAAGTTATTTCCGTTGGGTGCTAATAAAACAAAAGGTGCTAAATTCGCCAAATTCGACAATAGTCCTGGAAAAAGAACCAAACTGCCAATTATAGCGACAGACAGCTAAATTTATCTTTGTCAAACAATTTTCGCTAATACCAGCTGCATTACAAAAGCAAGGTCAAAGAGGCCAAGGCAGAAGTCAGCCCAGAGGTAAATCAGTTGCCTAGGACAAATATTAGAAGCCCAAGGAAGATTGGAAGAAGCGTCAGACTCGAACTGAGAGAGGTGGAACCTCACTGAGAGGGCAACATACTGAACATAGAGGAGATTATGTTGACAATAACACTTTTCCTCGTACTAGAGGTAGAGGAAGAGGAAGAGGTGGAGTAATAACATGCTTCACATGTGGAAAGAATGGGCACAAGTCTTACGAGTGTCCAGATAAAAAGAAGGAGAGTGGAGAATCTCACATTGCCGAAGCACAGAGGCAGGATGTTGAGGCAGAAGACGCTGAAGGCGGAAGATCACTGATGATGCGAAAAGTCCTTTTGACACCAGAGAAGGAGGTGGAGAGTTCAGTCCAAAGAACCAGACTTTTACGGACTGCTTGGAAGACCAAGGACAGGGTATGCAAGGTCATTGTAGATAGTGGTAGCACGGATAATCTCGTTTCTATGGAGATGGTGGAAAATCTGGAGTTGGAGACGATTGATCATCCAAGCCCATACAAAGTTTCATGGCTACAAAAATGACATCAGGTAGCTGTCACTAAACAATGTTTAGTTGAATTTAATATAGGAGGATATAATGATAAGATATTATGTGATGTTATTCCTATGGATGTTTGTCATCTATTGCTGGATAGACCATGGAAATATGACATGAATGTGATTCATGATGGGAGAATGAACACATACACTCTAGAGAAGAATGGGAGGACTCACATGTTGCTTCCAATCAAGGATAAGGAGGTGAAACCAAAAGTAAGCAACACTGTACTTCTCATGAGTGGGAAGGAACTTCTTACAGAGGTTAAGAAGAAGGAAGAACCACAATTCATTGTGGTCAGAAAACCAAAGATTGTTTTGACCAGCACAAGGGTGGATGATTTACCAGAAGAGATTCAGGAACTGCTGGAAGAGTTCGCTGATATAGTAGTGGACGAACTACCTCGTTCGTTGCCACCGATTAGAAGTGTGAGTCATCATATTGATCTCATACCAGGAGCCAGTTTGCCAAACAAAGCCGCGTACAGATTGACGCCGCAAGAGAATGAAGAGGTCAAAAGACAAGTCTAGGATTTATTGGACAAAGGGTTGGTCAGGGAAAGCTTGAGTCCATGTGCTGTTCCAACAATACTCAGTCTGAAGAAAGACGGAGGCTGGAGGATGTGTACTGAATCGAGGGCGATCAACAAGATAACCATTAGGTATAGATTTCCATTTCCAAGGATGGATGATCTGATGGATTGCTTGAGTGGAGCAAAGTATTTTTCAAAGATTGATTTGAAAAGTGGTTATCATCAGATCTGCATGAGAGAGGGTGATGAGTGGAAGACAACATTCAAAACCAACGAAGGGTTGTATGAATGGATTGTTATGTCGTTTGACTTAACAAATGCGCCGAGTACCTTCATGAGGTTGATGAATGAAGTCCTAAGGGAGTTCATCGGAAAAATTTTCATTGTGTATTTAGATGACATACTGGTTTTCAGTAAAATAGTGGCAGAGCATCTGAAACATTTGGCTACAGTGATGCAGAAATTACAACAGGAGAAGCTGTTGATAAACATGAAGAAATCCTCATTCATGAAGACAAAGCTGATTTACTTGGGATTTTTTATTTCTGCAGATGAGTTGAGGATGGATCCAGATAAGGTGGAGGTAATCAAGAATTGGCCATCACCGAAGAATATATTTGAGGTGAAAAGTTTTCACGGATTGGCTAGTTTCTACCGAAAGTTCATCAGGAATTTCAGTGGAATTAGTGCACCAATGATGGATACAGTGAAGAAAAGACACAAATATTTTCACTGGACAGAAGAGGCTGAGAAGAGTTTTAATCTGTTTAAGAGGAAGATCACGGAACAACCAGTTTTGGTGTTGCCGGATTTCCGAAAGACATTTCAAGTGAAATGCGATGCAAGTGGGTTTGCAATCGGGGCAGTCTTGAGTCAAGAAGATAAGCCGATAGCATACTTCAGCGAGAAGCTGAATGAAGTGAAAGTGAAATACTCCACTTATGATAAGGAGTTCTATGCTATCATCCAGACATTGAAGAAATGGAGACACTACTTGATCCTGAAAGAATTTGTCTTATATAGTGACAATCATGCATTACAGTTTGTGACTCAACAGGAAAAGTTGAATCAGAGACATGTCAAATGGGTTGAGTACATGCAGAATTTCACTTTTGTGATTAAACATATTTCTGGAACTACTAACAAAGTTGCTGATGCTTTGAGCAGGAAGTGTTTGCTATTGCAGGAGTTCAGAGTCAAAACGTTGGGTTTTGATGATCTCAGGAACATGTACGCAGATGATCAGGATTTTAAGGAGGCGTATGAAGCAGCTGAGAATCCAATTCTCAGGGATAGAAGCCAATGGGTAGAGTACATGATCCAGGAAGGATTACTGTTTAAAGGTAATCAACTGTGTATTCCAAAATGCTCCATGAGGGAGAACTTGCTAAAGGAGAAACACAATGGAGGATTGGCAGGGCACTTTGGTCATGACAAGATGTTCACAAAGCTGAATGAGTCATGTTTTTGGCTGGGAATGCAAGCAGACGTCAATATATTCGTGGATAGATGTAGAATTTGCCAGCATTCAAAGGGAAGGAGACAAAATGCAGGATTTTATCAACCATTACCCATACCTGAAAGGTCGTGGGATGAAATCAGCATGGATTTCATATTGGGGTTTCCAAGAACGCAAAGAGGCTTTGATTCAATATTTGTGGTGGTGGATAGATTTTACAAGATGAAACACTTCATTCCATGTCAGAAGACTAGTGCCGCAACTCACATTGCGAATCTGTTTTTCAAAGAAGTCATTCTACTTCACGGCTTACCAAGAAGCATAGTTTCAGATCGAGATACAAAGTTCATAGGGAACTTTTGGAGAACCTTATGGAAGAAGCTGGGAACTAACTTGTCATTTAGTTCGGCTTATCATCCTCAGATGAATGGACAAACAAAAGTAGTGAACAGAAGTCTGGGAGACTTGCTGAGAAGCCTGGTGACATAACACCATAGCCAGTGGGACAACATATTACCACAAGAGGAATTTTCTTATAACGACTCGGTTAAGAGAAGCACAGGGCAGAGTCCATTTCAGGTTGTCTATGACATGCAGTCGAGAGGAATTTCTAAATTGAGGGATTTAGAACAGACTGCGACTAGGAGCGCTAGTGCAGAAGATTTCACAGAGGCGATGAAAGAACTTCACAGCCAGGTGAAAGAGCGATTGCAGAATTCAAGCCAGGAATACAAGCGTAGAGCCGATCATCACAAGAGACAACTTCAGTTTGAGGTTGGTGATTTGGTTCTGGCACATTTGAGAAAGGAAAGGTTCCCGAGAGGAACATATAATAAATTGAAGATTAAGAAAATCAGGCCATGTAAGGTCTTGAAGAAATTTGGGGCGAATGCTTACGAGATTGAATTACCCGATGGGATCGGAATTTCTCCGATATTCAATATCTCAGATTTGTACCCATATAAAGCTGAGAAAACAGGGACAAGAAATGAGCAGCCAGTGATCCAGTGGACAAGGCAGATGCCAGTTGCAGAGAAGCCGCAGATGGAGCGCATACTGGACAAAAGAGTAAACAAGAAGACCAGACGAAGAGAATACTTTGAATATTTGGTTAAGTGGAAGAACCATCCAATTGAAAATGCCAGCTGGGAGAACGAGGTGGAGATCCAGAGGCATGGACAGACCGTGCGTGAGCTCATGGACATGAGCCCATGAAATTTTTCAAGCCAGGGAGTATGATGCAGGAACATCTCAAGCTAGCCAGCGCGGAGACAATCGGACAGCTGGAAAAGTGCCCAGCGCAAATTTTGAAATATATTGAACCATTAATGAAACATCAAGTGGAGGTGCACTTGTATAATGTAAACGGACCTTGAGCGATTTTCTCTCGTCCTTAGTAGGTAGAAGGCATTTAAAGTAGTTAATACAAGTAGATAGAATTGAATGTGTAGATTAGACAGTTTTAGAGCGCAAGAGGGAAACAAGATATAGACACCCTCATTGTGTAATGTAACATTAGCATGATGATGAGCATAGGAAAGAAGCAGAGAGCTGTGTAGCAGACTCCATGTACAGAAGTTCTGAATTAATACAAGAAAGTTGTGATTCAGACTCATGGTGTTCATATATTCTCTGTGTATGCATCTTTGAATGTTATGCTCATGAATGTTTTACTCTTTCTATCATGCAATTGATTTTATGCTATGTATGAATGATTTCTTGTTGAATGTTTGAAATCTGAGAGGAAAGGGTAATGAAATGAGTTTTAATTGTTTCTGTATTTGAGCAAGAGTTCCTGCAAGGAGTGCAGTTGAATTGTCCGCAAGGAGTGCGTCGACAAGGGGTTCAGAGGTTTGTCTCTGAAAGCTCAGGAGAGATAGATTTTGTTCTCATTCACACCACAGGTGCAGTCAGGCACAAGAGCCGTGCAAGGAGTGCGCAGGCTGAACGAAGTCTCAGGGTTGTGGACCTGAGTGAAGCATTGAGAGACTGTTGCTGCAGGTGTGCGCAGAGTCAAAGGATTTCAACACTCAGAAGTGCTTGAAAGTTTTCCGCAAGGAGTGTGCACAAGAGTTTTCTGAAAGACTCGAAGTTGAAGACAATTCAGAAGGATCTGAAATCTTCAAAAGGTCGTTGAAGGCAGGAAAAGAGACCAAGTACCTTGAAGTTTGTAAGAAGGCATAGTGAAGAGGGGCCGTAGGAGGACGAGCTCTCAGAGGAAGAGATGGATGGTCGAAATTCTCGGTGGAGAATCCATGAAGTCCCATGAGCCGTCAGATCTCACAGAGAAGCAGGGGAGTTACGACGAAAGCGTCGAAAGGTTCTAAGCTCAAGAGGAGTAGGACCGTAGATCCAAGCCATAAGGGCCGTTGGATTTACACGTGGATACTTGTATCGGGTTTTCGTGGGTGGAAGTCCTGTAAACCTTGCAACGGGAATCGCGATATCCCGAACCGCGAAATTTGGAAGGCCAGGAGAACGATGTGGGACCATAGGAGCCAGCGAGGTGGACAGGTGGCACGCTGTTTTGGAGTTTCGCGGAGTGAATTTCCGAACTCATTACATTAGGATTTGCGATATTGCGAAGTCCGAAGTCTTGATGAGGTGAAGTGGCGTTGAAAAGTCAAAGCTCACGAGTGTATCGGAGTTTCAACAAATCAGGATTCGGGAGTCAAGGAGACAAGTTTATCGACATCACGATCGCTGAAATCGCGATAAGGAAAATCCCAAAAGGAAAAAGGGAAGGTCAGCGTTGACTGTTTCGGGTTTCAGGGATTCGAGAGACCAACAATTGACCACTGGATTCGCGAAGTTGCGAAGTCCGATCTCCCAAGTGTAAAGAGGGGATCCCATGAGAGTTTGCTATGGGTGAAGATTTCCCGATAGGGAAATAGAAGAGCCATTTAGAGTTCTTCGGGCCAGAGGTAAAGGAAAGATCCTTTTTCGACGTGGACCTTCCGACCTGCGGGTTCTGGAGGGAGCGTGCGTCGGCGTCACCTTGCCATACATTGCGGTCATGTAGACTAATGCTAGACATGATTCTAGCATTAATTCATTAGCATTAAATGTTTGTAGGTGCTAATTCCATGTTTATGAAATAATCATTAATCATGGTAGACTAATGCTAGACATGATTCTAGCATTAATTCATTAGCATTAAATGTTTGTAGCTGCTAATTCCATGTTTATGAAATAATCATTAAACATGGTAGACTAATGCTAGACATGATTCTATCATTAATTCATTAGCAATAAATGTTTGTAAGTGCTAATTCCATGTTTATGGAATAATCATTAATCATGGTATATCCATTTATTAAGTGTCTAGTTGGGGAGGCCAAATCTCATGCAGATTCGTGTCTACCTGTGGAGGCCAACTTCCATGCAAGATTCGTGACTAGCAATAGGTATATAATGGGAGGTGGATGGACCAATTCCAGATTGATAGCAATGGACCTCTTTTCCAGATTTCTTGCATCCCTTCCATATTTCTTGCATCCCATCTGGTCCCTTATCAAAGAAGGACCAAACCAATTCCAGATTGATAGCAATGGACCTTCCAGTCCAGTTTTATAACAAATGAATGGACAATTTTATAGCATCTCTTCTGGTTTCTGGTTACCTATCAAAGAAGCAGCTTACCCATGAGCGCTTACCCTAGCCTATGTAGTTACAGGTATGCTACTCCATCAAATCCGTGCGTGGATACATTTCCGTCGCCTTCTTTGTTAATCTGCAAAACAAAACATTTTTAGGTTCAATTGTAACTATATATTGAAAGAATTATCTCAACGCATTAACATTTACTTATTATCATGTGTTAGCATTTACTTATTTACCATGTGTTAAAATGCATAAAGAAAGAAATTTAAGGCACTAATGGAATTTATGTTGTTATCCTTATGTGATCTCGTTAAATATAATGTAACCTCAACAGTTTGACTGTACACTACCAACTGTCCTGGCCAGTTGTACTTTCTTTTCTTGATTTGCTTGAGCCTATTCAGCTCAACTATTTTCCTTTTGCATTGTATCACTTCTTCGTTAACTCTTCTTATTGTACTTTCTCCTTACATTCTCAATATACTGAATGCTATTTCTGTTCTATTCTTTCTCTCTGCATTTCTTACTTCACAATTTATCATGGTATCAGAGAAACAACAGTAAGCCTCTTCACACAGGCTGGAGAGCAGCACGATCCTCACATCGCATAGCTTAAATCGACATCCAGAGCACGAGACAAAACTTTTTCACAAGGCTTGGAGAGCTGTCTGCCATCTGCTCAAAAGATCGTCGTAGGAATCTCACACGAGGAAGCAGAGCACAATACACTCAAAATATTGAGGAAGAAGAGACTGCAGAAGGAGAAAGTTTAAATATTTGTGAACAATTTCAAATACATCAAAGATTCACGAAGAAGAGCTGCAGGAGGCAGGAACATTTGAAGAATTCAAAGAAATTCATTCAAATTCGTGAAAGATTCCTGTAGAAGGCAGAATCGTTTAAAGAATTTCAGGAAATCTCTCAAATTTGTCAAAGATTGTTGCAGAGAACAGAACGCTTCAAAGAATTCGTGTAATTCTTTCAAATCTGTGAAAGATTCACGAATTTTCTTCCACAGGAGAGAATATTTGCAAGAATAGCAAAGAACTCATGAAAGCATCCAAGAACGAGCAATCGCAGCCGTAAGATCCGTCCTGCGATCAGATCTGAGGCAAAAATTTAGTTCAGAAGGGACGAGGAGAGAGCAAAAAAGGTGAAAGAATTACAGCCGTTGGATTTTGCGCAGAGGACCGATAACCGTCGGATCTGTGAGAAAGTGCATGAGGCTTAGTCCTTTGGAGCGCACAGGAGAAATTTTGACTTGAGAAGTCATGAAATCGTTAGGACCGTCCATCAAGGGACACGCGGTGAGATCTCGACATTTCGCTGACTCGCAGGGTGTAAAGGTCAGAAGACTGCCGTGAGAATTCGCGAATTGCGAAATCACAATTCATTCTAGACCGTTGGATCGAGAAAGATCATGAGCTGTCGATCTAACGCTATCGTGAAATCGGGAATCGGGAGTTGGACGAGCAAAGGAGACTACACTCCAAACCCCAATACGTGAAATCCCGGAATCATCTCGACCGTCCATCAAAAGGACACGTGGCAGCAGATCCAAGTGCCATCAAAATTTCGACATTTCGGAGTTTGGGATATCGAAGGTCTTGTTGACGAAGGTCGGGACACTCCACGACGAAAGTCTCGAAATCCCAAAAAGATCACAGCCATCCATTCGCTGGGACACGTGGCAGAGATCGAGGAAACCGTCGGTATTTTGGCTACCGGGGTTTCAAGTTGACAGAGGATTTGTGTCACCGGGGGTCGCAAGTTGCGAAATCACGAATCACAGGAGGACCGTCCATCTTGAGGAGACGCGTGGCAACAATCCAGGATTTCAGGAGATTTTTCGAAAGGAGAAGGACTCTTTGCCATTTCGACATTCCGCATATCGGTATTTCGGGAGTCCAGAGGACAGGAGGTCGGGGGCTTTGAGTCATAAAACCACGAAATAGGACTATGGTCATATGAGAAGCGGTCACATGGACCAGAGGTATAGCCTTGGGGCTAATTTCTATTAAAGACATTTCGGAAAATCGACATTTCGGAGATCGGAAGGATGAAGGGTCAAGGACTCTTGACATCGGGAAACAGGAAGTCCCGAAACGTGAAATCTTGAAAAGGAGTTTGAAAAAGCACCGGGATATTTCGGATTTCGGGAAATTGAGGGACAAAGAACCGACGAAGGCATTGCTATTCTCCGAATCGTGAAAAGCCGATAGCGTTTTAACATTTAGGCTCGTGGTCACATTGAACGAAGACTAAGGGCCAATCCAAGGCCGTTAAACTCTCTTTGGCATTTCAAAAACAGGAAGTTGGAGAGACAAGAGTTTAGAGGACTTGTATAATGAAGTCCCGAAGTCAAAATTGTGAAGAAAAAACTCGCAAAGACGAAACTTGCGAAATCTTGAATCGCAGAGTTCCGAAGTCACTGCAAGAATTTAGCAGACCTGGTTTAAACGCAAGAAACAGGTAAAGACAAAATTTTTCCAACAATTTTTTTTTTTTATTTTGTTCAAATTCTTTAAATATGGTGACGTCTAGCAATTTAAGACCAACTCAGGGTCCGATTATTCTTGGAAAGAACTATGAGTTCTGGTCTCTTCGAATGAGATCGTTCTTGCAAGCACAAGAGTGTTGGGATCCAATGGATCTTGGATATGTGGAACCAGATCCAACAGACCTTGCCGCCATGACAAACCAACAGAGAATTGCTCAGGCAACTTAGAGGAACAAAGAAAATAAAGCTAAATTCTGGATTCAAAATTCTGTGGATGATTCGATTTTCTCAAAAATCACAGGCGCTGGTACTTCAAAACAAGCCTGGGACATCCTTAAATCAGCCTACCAAGGAAATGACAGGGTCAAAACAGTCAAACTGCAGACCTTGAGGACGCAATTCAAGACTTTAAGAATGGCAGAGTCTAAAAATGTGGATTAGTTTATGACTAGAGTCATGGGAATCGTGAACCAGATCAGACTGACTGGTGAAGCCATCACTGATCAACGCATTATTGAGAAAGTCCTCAGAAGTTTACCAAAGAAATTCGAAACGGTTGTTACAACAATCCTTGAATCCAAGGATCTGTCACATTTTTCAACAGATGAACTGACTGGTTCCCTGGTGACACATGAGACCAGACTGCATCTCACAGATGAGTCACTCGCCAATGCCTTCAAAACACAATTCTCCTTCACCAGAGGGAGAGGCATAGGTCACCAAGGATGAGGGAGTACTACAAGTGACCAACACTCGAATGGAGGTAACAAACAATAGACCCAGCATCAAAATTTCCAAGGTCACAGACAACAACACCAGAATCAAAATTTCCAGCCTCGAAGAGGCAGAGGGAGAAGATCAAATGAAAAATCAAGCATACAATGCTATTACTGCAAAAAGTATGGGCACTATGAATCTGAATGTAGGAAGAAACAAGCAGATCAGCTCTCAAGCAGAGCACATGTGTCAAATCATACGGGAGAAACCTCAAAATGTATGTTTCTCTCATGTCACAAGTCTGAAGAACAACCCAAAGATCTCTGGTTCCTCGACAATGGATGCAACAATCACATGACAGGTAACAAAGATTTGCTTTCATGCATTGATTCTTCAATCTCATCTGATATTACACTTGGAAATGATTCCTTAGTCAAAATTCAAGGCAAAGGAATTGTACCTATTCTTACTAAACAAAATGAAAAGAAAGACATAAACAATGTCTATCATGTTCCAGATCTGAAACATAATCTGCTAAGTGTAGGAAAACTCATTGAACATGGCTATAAGGTACTCTTTGAGGGAGCATCTTGCAAGATATATGACAAAATCCCAAGCAAAAAATTGATTTTTGAAATCCACATGACTCATAATAGGATGTTTCCCCTTACACTCAGAACTGCAAATTTGATTCAACCATATGCACAAAGTGCATCCACCCTGAATGAAACAATGGTTTGGCATACAAGATTTGGACATCTACCCTTTAAGAGTCTAAGTCTTCTTCAGAAGCACTCCATGGTCAAAGGTCTTCCCATCTTCAAAGAACAAAATTCCCCATGTGAGTCATGCATTCTTGGAAAACATAAGAGAACTAGTTTTCCATAGTCCTCCAATCAAGCCAAACAACATCTCAAACTTGTTCACACTGACCTATGTGGACCAATGCAAACAGAGTCCATAGGTGGTAGATTTTATTTTCTAACATTTATTGATGATTTCAGCAGAAAAATTTGGATCTATTTTCTGAGACACAAATCTGAAACTTTTGCAAAATTTAAAGAATTCAAGGCAGAAGCTGAAAAACAAAGTGGCAAATATATAAAAGCACTCAGGTCCGATGGAGGAGGAGAATACAACTCCAATGAGTTTGCAAATTTCTGCAAATCACAATGCATTATCATGCAAACAACAACCAGGTATACTCCACAATAGAATGGAGTGGCTGAAAGGAAAAATCAGACAATAATGAATATGGCAAGAACACTTCTCAAAGAGAAAAGTTTGTCAAACATTTTTTGGGCTGAAGCAGTAGCATGCTCAGTTTATCTTTTGAATAGATATCCAACCACAAGTCTAAAGATGAAAGTCCCTCAAGAAGCATGGAGTGGGACAAAGCTAAATGTTGCACATCTAAGGACATTCAGATGCATAGCATACACTCACATACCTTTCAAATTAAGGAAGAAACTGGACGATAGAAGTGAGAAATGTATCTTTACTGGATATAGTGAAACATCTAAAGCCTACAGGCTTTAGAATCCAATCTCCAAGAAACTAATTTTCAGCAGAGATGTAAAATTTCTTGAAAATCAATTCTGGAATGAATTAGAAATCAACAACTGGACAGTCAAAATCCATTGCTGCCAAGTTCTGAAAACACATAAAATTCTGGAAAGTAAATACCTCTACCTGTTCTTCCAAGATTGCAGGTACAAGGACGATCTGAAAATTCTCAGGATAACTCAATTTCAAGCCGAGACTCATCCTCTGAAATTCAAAATCAGAGAACTCAAAGTTTGAGAGAAATCCATCAGCAGTTGGATGACTTTGAACAACACAACCTTTTTTCTTTAATGTCATGTCAACCTACATCTTTTAAGGAAGCCGCTAAGGAGCCACATTGAGTTCAAGCCATGAACCAAGAAATTGACTCCATTGAGAAGAATAAGACATGGGATCTTGTTGATTTGCCAAGTCACAAGAAAAATATTGGTGTCAAGTGGGTTTACAAAACTAACTCAATGAAAAAGGGCAGATCGAAAAACACAAGGCAAGACTTGTTGCCAAAGGATTCTCACAACAACCTGGTGCCGACTATGGTGAAACTTTTGCTCCAGTAGAAAGGTTAGACACTATAAAAACTCTATTGGCCATAGCAACCCAACATAAATGGAAAGTATACTAGATGGATGTCAAGTCAACTTTCCTAAATGGTTTCTTAGAAGAAGAAGTTTATGTCGATCAACCACCTGGATTTGAAGTCCAAGAGAAGCCAAACAAAGTATATCGGCTGAAGGAAGCCTTGTATGGCTTAAAGCAAGCTCCAAGAGCTTGGTACAACATAATTGACACTTATCTGATCAAAAGTGGTTTCAGCAGAAGTCAAAATGAGCCAACTCTCTACACCAAAACTGATCAACATGGTAAAATTTTGATTGTATGTTTATATGTTGATCACATGATATATACTGGAAATCTTGAATTAACCAATTTTAAACATGCCATGCAATCTGAGTTTGAGATGACAGATCTTGGCATCATGAAATATTTTTTGGGGATTGAGGTTGATCAATCAACCAAAGGCATTTTTGTCTGTTAGAAAAAGTATGCAACAGACATCATCAAAAGATTTTGCATGGAAGAATGCAATCTAACAGAAACCCCTATACCCCTAGGCACAAAATTGAGCAAGAAAGATGAAGGCCCTATAGTGGACCCTACCCTGTACAAAAGTTTAGTAGGTATTTTGTTGTATCTTACAACAACGAGGCCTGATATTATGTATGCAACCAGCCTTGTTTCCAGATTCATGGAATCCCCCAAAGATTCTCACTGGAAAATGGCGAAACGGATTTTGAGATATATTGCAGGAACTCTCAATTTTGGCTTATGGTACACTAAATCTGATAGTAATCAACTTTCTGGTTACACAGACAGTGATTTTGCAGGCAACCTAGATGATGGGAAAGCACCTCAGGACATGTTTTTCACCTGGGCACGAACCTGATCTCATGGGCATCAAAGAAACAACCAATTGTATCAATATATTCTGCAGAGGTAGAGTATGTCGCTGCTATCTCAGCTTCTTGTCAAGCTGTGTGGCTGAGAAGAATATTGAAAGATATGTCACATACAGAAAAAGATCCAACTCCTATTTTTTGTGACAATACTTCAACAATAGATCTATCCAAAAATCATGTGTTTCACAAGAAAAACAAACACATTGACACTCACTTTCACTTCATCCGCAAGCTAGTCAATAATGGTGATATTGCACTTCAATTCTGTGGTTCTCGAGATCAGCTCACAGATATCTTCACAAAGCCACTGGAAAAATCTGTTTTTGATTTTCAGAGACAACACTTGAGCATAATCAGTGCTGATGTTTGTAACTGTTGAGTTTAAGAGGGAGTGTTAAATATAATGTAACCTCAACAGTCTGACTGTACACTGCCAGCGGTCCTGGCCAGCTGTACTTTCTTTTCTTGATTTGCTTGAACCTATTTAGCTCAGCTATTTTCCTTTTGCATTGTATCACTTCTTCGTTAACTCTTCTTATTGTACTTTCTCCTTACATTCTCAATATACTGAATACTATTTCTGTTCTATTATTTCTCTTTGCATTTCTTGCTTCACAATTTATCAATTATGTGCAATGCATATTTCTTGCATCCCTTCTGGTTACTTATCAAAGAAGCAACTTCCCCACCAATGCTTCTCCTAGCCTATGCAGTTAGAGGTATGCAGTTCCATCAAATGAAGGCGTGGATACATTTTTGTCTCCTTCGCTAATCTGCAAAACATATTCAAAGAATCATCTCAACGCATATTTCCATATCCCTAGGACTTTTACATTCTCCACACAAAAACACTACTTAGCTCAATTCAACGCAACTCTCATCTTTTCGGATTGAAGGTCTTAATAAACATGTAAAGCATTAACAACATATTTAGAAATATATGAATATTGTAATAAACTTACTGCAATTTTTTAATCTGCTTTGTTGTTCATAACCCTACTAAACTTCACAAAGAACAGACATGGAGTACATTTTTGTTTGTGTTCAGTGATCATTGATTATTGATATTATCGGTTAGTGCTATTATCCAACTATAACCATACCAATAATCGGTATCGAAAATCCTGTCAACAACTATAAAACTAATTTTTAGGTACAATATTTAATATTTTCTCCTCTATATGTGTTAAACAAACTTCAATCCGTTGATTTTAAAGGAAATTGTTATATAAATTAAAGCTACAATTTAAAACATTAACATGGGCTTTATTATTCTATAATAATGCTAAGAAATAAAAGGAAATGGTCGTGCAGGTTGCTTAAATCTAAGTCATTGGTTGTAACCATGAAGATCTTGTGTTAAAAAATTGTATTTTTGGAGGGAAGCGTGAGCAGATTTATTGCCTGGCCTGAGAGGTAAAACCCAAAACAGTATTCCTTTGCTCAGCCACAGGAATGGTGCATTTATGCTGAGGTAATGGTGCAAAGTTGCATTATCGAGAGTTTAATATATTTCTTAAAGAAATTATGGAATAGAATTCTAGCCTTTTCCAAATCTAAACAACAAGCTCCTATACCTTTTCAACAGGGACTTGTTACTATGTAACCTGTCTTGTTTGATCTCAAAGATAAACATACAATAATGAATGTTTTGAATACAATGCCTATATTTTAAAAATGATATTTTTATCTTGTTACATTTCCAAATGAATATTATTTAATATGAAAGATAAGCATACAATAATGAATGTTTTGAATACAAAGCCTACATTTTAAAAATAAAATGGAAGGGTACTAGAGTCTTCATTATTCACTTTTAAAATGCATGGAAAGTGATATAAACAAGAGGAAGTCAATTGTTTGATAATTTCTTCAATATAACTATATGTTTGGAATATATGGCCTACATTTTAAAAATCAAATGGAAGGGTGTTGGAGTCTTCATTATTCACTTTTTAAAATGCATGGAAATTGCTATAAACAAAAGGTAGTCACTTGTTTGATAATTTCTTCAATACAATTATTTTTTCATGATTTAAAGACCATAAAGATGATATTTAGGAGGCATATACATGTTATTGGTAGCATCAAGTTATAAATCTTATAGTTTATTTTGTTGGGATTTATACATATGGTAAATGCAATAATTGCATTATGATACTCTGATTACTTTAGAGTGAGTTAAGCTATAATATTATCTCTATGGAGACGTTATTTGCAAGTTCTCACAAAAACATTTTAATTAATTGAGTGAATTATTGTTTCTCCCACCATTGTGGATGTGGATGTGTATAAACAAACCTTCTCATTTTGTATTGGGTTATCATCAAAAGAGAAGGCAATAATTGAGTTATCTTTTACATTGTGTCATACATCCATTTCTATTGTCATGGTTGATCATGCCTATATAATGGAAATATATTGAGTTGAATAAAAGTCTCATGGAATTTTTCATGTTCTAATGATTGTAGTGATTGTTCTCTCTTTGATTTGTGTAGTAATGTCCGCCTACTTTTTTGTTTTGTTTTACATTGTCTTTTTGTTTTACTCTAATTGGAGAGTATTGGTAACTAGGTGCAAGCCACATAGGTGATGATTAATTCTCTTTGATTCATTTTGTAAATTTCCATCCCACTTCACCCCGTGCACATCATTTGATTCAATGAGTGCTAAGTGGACTATTCAAGATAACGATAAATTGGTCATTCTGTCTAATTCTTATGGAATATGGGCCATGGATTCATGACTTACTTTATGTAGATAATCCCAAACTCAATATTTCACTTGGGATGTCATGTTTTTTTTTCCAAGAAAATCCTTGCAGGAAAACCCAAGGGATGCTTCTCCACATTTGTACGTAGCATTCTTAACGAGATTTTCGACGTAGACTAATGCACCTCACCTAAGGGGATTCAAACTGGGCATATGTCGATATTGAACTAGCCAAATGCCTAACAACATGGACCATAATTGGTTGAGCTAACCCCTTGGTGTTACACATGAAATTTGCACGCGTAGGTACCTCGCCCTAAGTGTCATAAATGCCATATAAGTATCGCATACACCATGACACCATGGAATAAATTATGTCACAATCCCTAGTCAATGTGGAGGAGGGATTTATTACATGAAGGCCAAAATACCAAGCACACATGAATTATTATTAATATTTATGAAAAATAAATTAATTAAGTGTGAGAATCCACGTCACATTTGGTTTCCTACTTTTTAGGGAAGGTGGAGGATCTTATGGATGGTTGAAATATTTCCTCCTTAAAATCCTTGAGAGATATTTCCTCCCTAAAATCCTTGAGAGATATTTCCTCCCTAAAATCCTTAAAGAGACATTTTCTCCCTAAATATCTTTTAGATCCATTTTTAGTGGATATGATGAGTGATCCTCTCCAGGGTGGTTAAGCCTCCAAATCCTATATAATGAGGGCTTTCCATGGAGATGAGAATAAAGAAGTTTAGAGATACCAAAATTATGATCTCATAAGGAAGAGGCATATTGGAGGTATCAAACCTATGGTCTTAGGAGAAAGCTTTAGGATGTCAAACCTATGATTTTGGGAGCTTTGTACAAGGGTTGGACGAGGAGGACTTGGAGAGGCTGTTGTGACTTCATCTACAGTTTGTAAGTATCTCTTTTGAGTTCTCATTAATATATGCTTGGCCTATTCCCTTCTAATCTGTCCATACTCACATATGTTGTCTATTATAGATGAATTTGATTAGACTAATATTATAGACTAGATTAGGAGTTCTTTGTCTCCTTCCTATCCATTGCATTGCAGGTGTCGAATGGTGCCAAGGAGCTCGAGGATCAAGCTCAAATTGGAGTAGCGAGGACAAACATAAGAATAAGGTGCATCACACTTTCTTCCGTCTCTTTCTCTTTCTGATTAGGTAATTATATTCAAAGGGATATTAGTGTCCAATGTTAACATCTTTTTGTCTTGGTATATGGGTCTAGAATCCAAGAGGAGATTCACCTGTCCGTAGGGGAGTTTTCCTACAACAAAAATTGGCGACTCCATTGGGGATCGACATCGATTTGTATTTCCTTGGATTTTCCCTACCCTTTTCCCACCTTTTAGATCAGTTTAACTATTTGTTCATGATCCATTACCTTTCTCCCATCTTCACTAGCATTTTCACCAATTTCTGTGAATTTTGGGTGAGTTTTTTTGAATTTTTTGGCTATGTTTTGAGTTTCTGGGAAGATCAATGCTCCCCTGTAGGCCATATAAGAGTGCTGATATATAATCCGCGCTCCCTTGTAGTGATTTAGAGAACATTGTAGCGCTCTGTGCCCTTGATTTAGGGAGCGCTGATCTCCTTTTTTGAGGTTTTCTGCCTTTTTCTCATCAGATTTTTGCAGCCTGTTTTGTAGAGGTCCTTTCTAGGGTTATCGCTTTGGTTTTTGAAGTTGTTTGAGTTGATATTTGATACTTATCACTTCTTATTGTATTGATTTTGGCTTGAAACGTTTTCAAAAATGTGAAATTTCCCTTTCTAGCTGCTTGTTTTGTCAGGACAATTTGAGTATTTTCTTTTTCTCCCTGTCTTTTCTTGGATTCTTCTCATGCATTTTCTTGTACTCATTGAATGTTTGTCAGTTGTTGAATCATTGATTGAGTTCTTGTTAGAACACGTTTCTACTTGTTTTCTTTCAGACCTCACCACTTTGAGTGCACTTTGTTTGATTGTTTTTGCCTCGTAGTTCTTTATCTCCAACTTAGATCTCTTTTATCTGAAAGTACAGAAGAAAAAAAAAATTCATATCTCCTTGCATAGTTAGTCAAATGAAGAAAGTTTACATTCATTAGGAAGTTTTCTTTGGTTTATGATTGGAAAAAGAGCTAGTTTTTCATATGCATTTTAGTTTTCAGAACATTTTCTTGATAGTTTGGCATCGCCTTGATCTCAGAATTGAAAGTTGCATTGTTTTGAGTGTTTTCTTGTGATTAAGAAGAATATAACTCTTCTCCTTCCCATACATAGAATTCATTGAAAGAAAGAACTGCATATCATTCTTTTTCATTTTGTTGGAGTCGAGTGTCTTACACATCATCAGTGTCATCTCCGTGAACCTTTTGAGTTAAAATCCATTAAAATCAACCACGCGCTACTAAAATAAATTCAAATATTTTATTTTTGTCACACCAACAGTAGCTTAGGATTAGAGTCTTTGGACTAGGTGAAGTGAGTGAATTTTCCAAGACTACTAAAGAGACTGTAGAACATTAAAGAGCGTTCAAATCCAACTTTTGTATAAGCATAGCTGGGAACCCCCTCTCACACAGGGGCTAAACATGAGGTCGCATGTGGAAGAGAAATGGAAATTACCCCTCCAAAGCTTAACCAATCGTAGTGGAAAGATCATATATTGGGGGCTATTCTTGAAAAAACACTAGTTTCATTTGGTATCGGTGCTTCATGAACTCTGAATCCGTTCGGGGTCCCCCGAAGTCCTATCGGTCCACTTGTCTTCAATTCTCTTGAAGTGCTTTGGACTTTAATATCTTTCCCATACGTTCGGTCCCGATTGTCGACTGTACCCCCCAGAGGCTAACTGCGAGTTAGTAACATTAGTGGACTTTACTAGTGTTGATGGGTCTTAAATCCATTGATTCAATAGTAGGAACCAAACTTGCCACCGAGGCCCAATTAGACTCTGCAATGTTTAATAGTGGAATGGTTTTCCAGATCTTGTGATCAGGAAAAATTATCGATGGAATTTATTTTTTCTTGTGAAGGCTCTTCCTTCAGTTTGGACTATCTCTTTTTTGTATTTTCTCTTGGGTGGGACCGATATGAGATGTAATCCGGTATAAACCAACTTGGCAACAAAAATAGAATTAATCTTAACTAAGGGGAAGAGGCTGAACTTGGGATAACCCGCTGCTCAAGCATGTAGACAACAATTTTATACCATAGGCCTAGTACTAATACATTAACCATGTGAGCATCCAATTACTGTTTGAGATACTAATTACCAGAAAGAAAACACATATGCAATAAGATAATGGCAAGAAAATCAATTCATCTACCATAATCATTCATCACATGATAACACAACGATTCATATTCATCATTAAAGAAAAGAACAACAAAACATTGCACCAGATAACTTGACAACATAATTAATTTATCTTACTCATTACAACATCATTCATGAAACATGATAGGAAATAGTTCTTCTCCACGTCCAATCACACATGCAGTTGAAGAAAATAACTTGTCTCTGGTCCAGAAGGACTTGTCAATTCAAAGGGAGCTTCAAAATAATTCTTAACAACTAGAAAGAAAAATTTCTTGCAACAACCATCGATCTCTAACTAATTGGTCAATGTTCTTATTTATAGCATAAAATCCAACTAAAAATAACGACTAAGTTTAGTTTGAACAAAACAAAATTTTCCACGTGGCATCCTCTTCCAACAGTTTCTTTAACAGTCAACTCGAGATATCACTTGAAAGGGTGACTTTCCTCATACTCTGACCAACTGATAAACAAATCCTCGCAAGTTTGGGCCCATGGAAACCTGTGCTTCTCCATCGGAGCAGTGTAGATTCCTCTGATATCCACCGCATGCGCTCGGTACTTCACTAGAATGGTGTTTAACTGCTATAGCACGACTTGAGCCTTCATCGGATGTTCCATAAATCTTTGCACTTGTCCTGGCGACGTATCGGTCACCTTGGCTAGCTCTTCGGCCCATAGTGAATCCTGCTTGGCATGCGATTCGACTATGTCACATAAGTCAAAAAGTTGTCAGGGTCACCAAACTCGGAGAGTCCTATATACTTCATCGATTTGTTGATTTTCGAACTTGGTTTCTCCTGGATTCCTTGGTGAAGTCATGTAGCCAATGTTGTTCAGTAGCCAGAGATATTTTCCTGCACTCGGGATTAAAATCATTTTTTAGAAATTTCTTACAGAACAATACTTGACAAAATGTATAAAAAACGTAAGTGGGAAGAAAAATAGACTGATGCATACCTGTAAATCTCACTAAGCATGGTTGTTTGATACTTACGTGATCTCTGCAACCTTTCAGATTACCTGTACTGTCTTTGTTGGCGCTGCCATTTTCTTCGATTGGGGTGAGTTAAATCTGCACGCCACAATATGGTAGATTGAGTACGGAAAACATGAGAGTCAAAGTCACGCCAGTGGCTAGTTGGCCCTTGGAGTAGGGAAAGGATGTTAGAGCCGAAAATGTGCCAAAAGTATGAGTAATTTCTTAGAAGATCAGATATTGCTATAAGTGAAGTCGTTAAATGCTTCCGATCGAGGCAAATTTCTCTCACGGGAGTCGCATCAACAAGTGCATCGACCATCATCAACTCATTCTGGAGGCTGGGGAAAATGAAAGGAATCAATATGATCATACCACACATCCTTCATAATTCCTATCGGCTGCATCCAGAATGCCCCGGGTCATACCCATCGGGCAGAGGTGGCACAATAATTCTTTGAAATGTCCCATTACAAGGCATTCAGTGTCCCCTGGCATGTTCCGGCTTTCTGCCTCGCTCTGTTATAAATTATGGATGTTTTGTAAGAGTTATATTCATTTCACTGAGCTTATGCACTAGTGGAGATTCGTCTTGGGAGTCCAATTTGATCAATCTCTGTGTTTTGTTCTTTTGTCCAGTTACGGACGTCTAAGCAATTACGCTGTCGTGCCATGGGATCTCCTCAAAATGCAGGGCAGGGTCTTCGGGGCAATTGGAGCACCAGGACTAAGCCCCAACATGCTTGAGACTCGTTCTTATCCGCAGCAGGTATTCCTGAGGTTCCAAAGGAAAATTATGACCTTCACATGGGAGTTATAGTGTCGCTCCGTGCGGATACTGAAGTGGAAGAAACCACGTCGGCAGGACACAGGTTGGAGAAAATTCCCCCCTCCTTAGCAGACACCGCGAAGGAGAGGGAGGCCTCGAAAAAACAAGGAAGCTGGGGAACACCAAAACCCGGTCGAACTGTGTGCACGATCAACTGCCGAAGATTTCTTAATGCACGCTATTCGGCTCAAACCGGTAGAAACCGCAAGTCGGGGAAGTAGGAGTGGAAAAGGAAGGATGGAAACCTGGGGTTCTAATGTTTGAGATCCTAACCAATAGCTGGAACAAACACACCTTGCCATAGCTTAACTTTACTATAAGACTAGGGAGTTACGACGACAGTTGGCGGCAAAGAACCCTGAGGTGTCGACATCACAAGGTCGTGAAGGTAATGTAACGTGGCGTAAAAGACAACTTCGAGAAGCACAATATATGATCGTGCAGCTACGCGAAGCTCAAAGGGTATCGAAAGAACAAATGATGAAAACACCCCAAGGAGCGCGGAACAGCCCGAGAGAAAATCCGCGCGCAGAAGAGACATGAATGGCGGACACTATTTTGTTTTCTCGGACGCGATGCATAATTTTTTGGTAAATTTCCCCGTTTGTTGTGAATATCTTCACGTTCTCAATGTGACCGAGTCGGTTGGCCAAAAAGGTGTTGGCAGTGTTTATTGTATGTAACTTGAACCCGACGAGAATCTTAATTTATAGAACTTTGAAAATTTTCCAAAAGGATTCAAGTCATAGCAATTGAATGCATCGTTTCCCTCTTCATGCGTAAAACTGTGTTCTTGTCTCAGCTTCTTGTAACTTAGCCTTGATTTTATAATTAATGTAGCTCTGAGTTGCTTTATGTTTTGGTTGATATTTCCCTATCAAAAAATCCCGACACCGATTGATGCTGACGTGGCATTACCGACTCGAGACTCATTAAATAAAACCTGGGAATCAGTTCATGAGTAATGGTCGGACTCAAGAATTTGTTTAATTCGAACGCACTAAAATGAGCTCAGCATTGCGACTTCCAATGCTGGGTTAGTATCAGGGATAAACCTTTGGGAAAACTAGCATGCAGTTTCTTCATGGGTTATCGTCCTTCGAATTTCCTAATACCGAAAACATCTCGGAAGTCGGTGATTGACGATTATTATTTCATTTTTCGTTCAATGATTATTCTTTTCACCTTTCGCCGATGCCAAATTGACCGGTCATTGACGATATTATTGGTGGTTCTTGTCGCAAAATAAATTTCGCATCTGCCGACGCTGACGAAGATCGGGACTCAAAAACTTTGGTTCTCTGTAGCATTTTCTTTCACGCTTAATCCTTAGTGATGTCGAATTCCTTAAGCACGTTTGGGAAAACTTTGACTGTCATTTCTCTAATTTAGATATTAGTCTTTTTAGTTAATGATTTTCACATGTCCAAGCAAGCTTTTAAAGGCTTAATGAGACTAAAATGATAAGAAAAGGACACATTTTTCATATTAGACAATGCAAAAAGATCAAGTGGTACCCAAAAAGTTAAATTTTACGTAGACTTTTTAGGGTGTTTTGAGTGCTCAAGAAATGGCGATTCACTGGGTGAAAGAAGAATCTTTGTTCTTCCTTCATGCTTGGCTAGTACGAAAGCTGGGGGAGAAACTTTCCTGGTTTTAAATCAGAGCCTCTTCTACCTTTGAAATTTGAAATCCTTCGGTTGATGCTTCTGGGTCTGCCCATGGGGTTTTGACCTTTATTCCTCCTTCATTTCCTATAACCCTAACTTATGCCCCCCTTTTACAAAAGTCCAGCAAAGCATTCAATGGCGTTAATCCCTTAGTTACCTTTACTCATTCGCTTTGGTGTTGCTCCGCTACCAACGAGCATCCATAGCCCCAACAGAGTCACCCCGACATCACAAACCTTTCTCCGCTGCCAACGAGAATCCATAGCCCCGATGGAGATATCTACATACCCTCTCCTATTGATCACTCTTTTGATAATGTCCACTCTATTTCGACACAATACCCTGAGCAAGTGAGAGAGGATGACGTCTGTTTATTTCTCAAAGTGAGATGGTTAGGTGGAACCTTTGCTAGCTTTGTGTCTGGGTTCATGTAGTCCTTTCTGAATTTCCTTATTTCCCTTAAGGTCTTACCAAACCACTAAGCAAACACTTCTATCATTTCTTCGAAATTGTTCGTTTGCGCGGGTTAGATGGAGGGCTCCTCAAAGCAACTGCAAGTTCCTTGATGCTTCTTGTGTTGTATGTGAGCGATGAGTTCGAAACAGAGTTCACTATGTCGCATGACTTAAGGTCAACCATTGTATTTCTAAAAATAACTTTCAAAAGCACAAAAATCTAGAAAGAAAAAGAAAAAAAATGTATTTTTCAATCATGGAAACACTAAAATAAGATACTTTTTTTTTTTTGAATTTTTTTTATTATATATATTTTTTATTATTGGAAATATTGTTTGAGGGCTTGGCCATTTACTGGGAGGGTGTTAGGTTCCCCCTTCAGATTCTGTAACCGATCAGTTCCCACCCCAATCTTCTTAGCCACCTGGAAAGGTCCAAGCCAAAGATTCTGAAACTTAGAATGCTTCCCTTTTGGCTCATTTTCTCTGTCCCATTTTAGGACTAATTCTCCTACTTCAAAATTATTTTCTTTAGATTTATGCTTATCAAACCATATTTTCACTATCTGTTGGTGAGCTAGACACTTTGAATTAGCCTTTATTCTCTCTTCTTCTAGTATGAGTAGATTATCAATTCTTTGTTGTATGATCGATGAGGGTTCCCCGTTGGAATCTTGGGCTAGTTGAAAAGATGGAAGATAAAGCCCACTTGGGAGAATGGATTCATGTCTGTAAACCAAGAAGTACGAAGAATTTACTATAGCTTCTTTGGGTGTGACCCTATCGGCCCACAAAGCGTTATGGAGTAGATTATGTCAATTCCTCTGGTTACCCGCAACCGTCTTTTTTAATATTCTCACTAGGTTCTTATTGGTTGATTCTGCCACCTCGTTTGCCTATGGATAATAATTTGCAGAGTACCTAATTATGATTCCTTTATCTAGAGAAAACTATGTCAATAGAGTGGAAGAAAAATAAGCTTCATTTTCAAAAAATAGAACAGAAGGGACACCAAACTTTGTGATCAACTGTTGTTCTATGAATTGGATCACCACCTTCTCGTTTACGTGAGTCAGAGGGACAAACTCTGCCCAATTTTTGAAATAATCGGTGGAAGTAAGTATATACTTGTGTTGTTTCGAGGAACTGGGTGTAATTTATCCTATGATATCCAACCCCCATTGCTCAAAATGCCTAGAGATAGCCACTTGTTGGAGGGGGATTGCTTCTCGCTTCTCTCTCCCAACACTTATCTGACAAGTTTTACAGTTCCTAGCATAGGTGTGAGCGTATTTGAATAAGGTGGGCCAATAATAGCCAACTCTTAGTATCTTAGTAGCATTGGCGTTTCCTGCGAAATGTCCATCGACAGGGCCATCATGGAGCTCCTTCAGAACTTTGTCTGCGTCTTCACATTCGAGACATCTTAAGAATACCCCATCATAGTTAATTCGAAAGAGTACCGAATTTATGAGGCAATGTTGTGTAGATTTTAACTTGAGAGCTCTCCTTTCTCTCGGGTTGAGATTTTTTGGACAAGTTTCTTGGTGTAGGATATAAGTTAAACTCTCATACCAAGACTTTGGCCCTAGGGAAATGTATGAATCTTCACCACACCATAATTCCATTTTATTCTCCCATCCATAATATTCATTTACTTGGTCCTGGGCTTCAACTACGAGTTTGCACAAGCCTTTCCCTTTAACTAGTTTGGCAGGTTTGATATCTAGATCAAATTCTTGGACCACTGCCATCCAGTTCCCTCTTCTTTCCCCCATCTCTTGCTGAGTAAACAAGGACCAGAATGTAGGGTGTGGCACAATAACTTTGTTGTGGTTCTTGAGGATATAATACCTGAAGTGTTTTACTGCCTTGTATACCATGTAGGACTGCTTATCAACAATAGGGTAGTTAAGTTCAACTCCTTGGATATTAGTGCTCATGAACGACACTGGAGCCTCATTGCTGTTGTCATCCTTCTGAGTCAATACTGTAGCTAACGATTCGTCAGAGGCGAAAGTATAGAGGAAGAAATCCCTATTGAAATCGAGACTTCGTAGCACAGGGGCCTGGGATATAGAAGTTTTAATATTGTTGAAAGCATCCTTTCATTCATCATCCCACTTAAATTCGACATATTTGCAAATAATCTTTTGTAAGGGTTTGATAGTTTTCACGAAATCGGGAGTGAATTTCCTCAGAAAATTGATTTGCCCGAAAAAACACTGCATAGATTTCTTGTTGTGAGGCAATGGAAGCTGAGCTATGGCCTTAATCCTTTATGGGTATATGCGAATGCCTGCTTGAGATATAATGTGGCCTAGCAACTTACCTTCCTCAATGCCGAAAATAGTTTTCTTGGGATTTAAGGATATACCGTATCTCCTACACATTTCAAAAATTTGGGTTAAGTGTTGGATGTGCTCTTCTCTGTTCTTTGAGTACACAGTTACGCCATCTACATACACTACCACACACTTGTTGATTAGTCCCCTAAATTCTACGTCCATGGCCCTTTGGAAGGTCGCTCCTACGTTGATTAACCCAAAAGGCATGCGTTTATAAGCGAAGGTTCCCCACTTGGTTCGGAAGGTAGTTTTTAAATGACCCTTCTCCGAAACCAGGACTTGGTTGTAACCCGAGAAATCATCCAGTAGAGAGAAAACCTCAGAGCTAGACACGGTCTGCAGGAGTTTCTTCATTGGTGGGATTGGGTAATTGTCCTTTTTTGAAGCTTCGTTGAGGTTTCTAAAATCTACGCATAAGCGGATTTTTCCAGAATTTTTCCTCACAGGAACCAGATTTGCTACCCATGTAGAATGCCTAACTTGGAAAATGATCTTGGCATCTAAAAGTTTCTTTAATTCCTGATACATGAGAGGTTCCAGGGATGGGTGATACTTTCAGAGCTTCTGTTGGAAAAGTTTCACCTCAGGTTTTAACAGTATAGTGTGCTGAATGATCCAGTGTCGTAGGTTTTCAGGTCTCGGTAGGACCATGCGAAGACATCTTGATATTGTATGAACAGTTTGAGATAAGCCTTTCTTTCCTCTTTAGATATGGTCTTGCCAAGATTCACATTCTTTGGATTTTCCAGGGTTTCTAGATTTATAGTTTCATGCAGGGGACATGAGCTACCAGGCTTTGTGTTCTTAGGCCCCCTAAAGTGTTCTTTAAGGTCAAACAAATTTTATAGATTAGCTATCCCTTTCGGGATGGTGTGATATTTCGATCTGTCAATAGGCTGGCCTGGTCGAGGATCAATTTATGTCGCTTGCTCCTGGAATACCTCATCATCAATGGATAAATCTTTGAAATTTTCTTGGTTAGTCATGAAGTTTATGATATTTTCATCTCCTTCAAAGAATTTCCAATTAGATATATTGTTAGGCACCAATGGTTTGTAGAGTAGTTCTACAGTGAATCAAGAGGCTTCATAGTCTTCCAGAATTGACAACCTTGTAGCAGCAGTAGCCAGGTAATCAACAAGGATGTTCTATTCTCTAGGGATCGCGGTAATATTGAAAGCTTCAAAATGCTCCATTAACATATGCACTTCCTGCTGATGATTCTTTAGGTGCGGGGAATTGCAATGTATAGTATTCCTTACTTGTGTAACGATAATCTCTGAGTCGCCAACAAATTTCAATTCTTTGACATTCAAGTCTATGGATTTATTTAACCCTTGTAATAGAGCTTAATACTCGACGGTGTTATTGGTGCATTCAAATTCTAGTCTACAGGACAGGAAATGACGTTTACCTTTTGGATCAATGAGGATGCACCCTGCCCCTGATCCCTCCTACGATTTAGATCCATCAAAGTATATGGTCCAAATTTGTGAACGAAAATCACCCTTTTCTTCTTCCTTATTACTTTTTAGGTCTCCTATCTCTTGTTCTGTAATTTCTAATGCAAGGTCTTGGCAGAAGAGGGTGTCTTCTGTCGGTATCGACGATTTATCTTGAATTTTTTTTTTAGAGTTTTGAGTGAGAGGGACATCGGATAAGAGAGGGGAAAAGTTTCCGAAGTGGGAATCACAAGAATAATTGCCCAACACGGGGAAATGTTTGGATGAGGGTTCGTTCAGGGTTTCTAGATCAGTGACCATATGTTTCAGATATCTCTCCCTATTGATTCTGATCATATTCTTGTATCCCTTCAATGGTAGCCAAAGGTGTGCCCAGTCTGTACTAAAGTACCCATTTAACTTCTCAGACCAATATTAACTTATTAATAACCCATAGGCCTTCGAGATTTCTACTACAATGATGCCAATCACTTGTACAAACTTAGGATGTGTCATTATTTTGATCATTACATCTCTGAGTTCCCCCATGACTTTGACCTGGGTCTCATCTAGTTGTTTCACATGTTTATTGCTCTGTAGAGGAATGACATTTAATTTTTTTCAAATAGACTAGGGCATAACTTTGGAATATGCTCCTGAATCCACCAAACAATTATGGAGGTTCCTGTTGAAAACTTGGAACGTTAAGAGGAAAGGTGGGAAAAAAGGCTTCCCCTTCTTATCTTCCAAACAGGTTTTCACGGTTGGTTTATTTACTGGGTCTATGAAAGCTGGATTTCTTTCTTGACCATTGCCATTCGTTGAGTCTTCTACTGAGTTCAAATCTTGTAGCAGGAAGTCCTTCTACTGAGGGATCCTGCATATGTCCATGACTGATATGTTAGCCCTTAACTTCTTCAAATATTCAACTATGTTGTAATCCAGTTTGGGCGATTCTCGGGTATGGATGCTTATAGTTTTTTTATTGGGAGCAAAAGGTGCTTTCGGGTGATCAAGATTTGTTTTATTTCTCTATGTTTGGGTAGAAACGATATCTTTTGAGATAGGTGGACCTTTACTGCACATCTACACCTTCGAGACCTCGACAGGTGGTTCTTGAGACTCAAATAGGTCATCGGAAGGCATGATCAAGTCAGGATCCCATATCAGCATGGTTGTATTTTGTGGTGGATCAATCTCTTCCTGGTCAACATTATTCATAATTGAACTACTTGATTACTCGTTCAGGGAGAATTCATCTAGAAACCGATTGGCCATCAAATTCATGGCATGCACCCATTGAGTGAAGTCTCTTTCGGAATGGTTTTCCTGGTGATACATATAGAAAGAATCAGATGCTACATTCCCTGGATCGATATTTAAGTTAGCTGGGGGAGGTTCAATCGCCTTGAACAGTGGGTTCCTTTTAAAGAAAGGCTTATAGGGCCTTTGGCCTTGGTTTCCTTCCCTTGCGTTTCTCTTCATATATATGATCTCGTTTGATAATTTCTTAACCATGCATTGTAGATCTTCTATGTCTCCATTACCCTTGTCAGGAGTCTATTCTGCTTGTTTCCCAGACGATCTAGTCAAAAGGAGTCCTCTCCTGGGAGGAGGTAGAGATTCTTTCTTAACTAAAGAAACCAGGCCTTCTTTACACCCTTTCATATGGAATTCTATCATTTTGGCTTCTTCAAAATTCTCAGCTAGGGTTCGTTTAGCAACCCTTTTCACGAACATGGATATAAAAGCTGGGAGAGCGTTAGCATAAACTTCGATTTGCAATTCATGAGTTGGCTTAGCTTCAGGCTGGAACTTGTTCAATATGGTTGTCAATATTTGATTAAAGTCTTTGAACCTTTATTTTGAACTCATGGTGGCAGAGAACAACTTGACCATCAGAGCTCCCGTAGTAGTTTCTTCGGCAAATTTTTCTAGAAAATCTTTCTGGAATTTCATCCAGCTGGTTATAGATCCTACTGGCAGATTGATGTACCATGTGGAAGCTGAATTTTCAAACATATAGGAGAAAAGTATGCATACTACGTCTTCATGTTGGACATTCATAAGCGTGATTGCTAGTATAAATTTCTTGATATGATCTTCAGGAGATTCAGAGGTTTCGGGATCAAACTTAGGAATCAACTTCTCTGGATGTTGGGGAAGGTTATGAACTGGTCCCAGGAGGGCCAAAGCGTCTTTGGCCAAATAGGTTTGATTTTTTAGAGGTGGGTTCCCCCTTCCATCATTATGGTCATTGCTGCCTTCCATATCTTTAGACTTTGAGTTAAACTCCTCCTCTTCCGAAAAATCATTTGGTTTAGAGACATTGTTGACTGGCATTTCAGGTATCAAATCAAGAGGATCTTGGATTTCGGTAATTGTGAAATCTATTAAGTCTTCTACCGAGTGCATGAAAACCTCGTCGGGAATACTAACCACTGGTCTGCTTTGTTGTTTTGTTCGAGGGAGTATGGGATCTAAGGACAACACACCAATCTGTCGGGTGTAGTCTCTTGTGATTCTTCTGAATTGATTTACCTCCTCGTGATAAAGAGCGTAAGGTATTTTAGGGTGAAAAAGGTTCTTCCTCAGGCTGGGGTGAGTTACTCGTTTCAGGAGTACTCAACGTGTGTGGGCTGTCTTGGGAATGACTAGCCATGCATGTGGGCTATTTTGAATCTATAGGCTATTTGAAATACTCTGTAGAATATATATCCAACCATTTATTCTCAGGCCCTCCTTCTAGCACCAATTCTGTTGATGGTTCTTAAATCCCTTGATTCAACAGTAGGAACCAAACCCACCACTGAGGCCCAATTAGACTCTGCAGTGTTTAATAGTGGAATGGTTCTCCAGATCTTGTGATCCGACAAAATTATCGATGGGATTTACGTTTTCTTGTGAAGGATCTTCCCTCAATTTGGGCGATCTCTTTTTTGTATTTTCTCTTGGGTGGGATTGATATGATATGTAAGCCGGTATAAACCAACTTGGAAAAAAAAATAGAATTAAGATTAACTAAGGGAAGAGGATGAACTTGGGATAACACACTGCTCAAGCATGTAGACAACAATTTTACACCATAGGCCTAGTACTAATATATTAACCATGTGAGCATCCAATTACTGTCTAAGATACTAGTTACTGTAAAGAAAACACATATGCAATAAGATAATGAAAAGCAAAATAATTCATATACCATAATCATTCATCACATGATAACACAACGATTCATCTTCATCATTAAAGAAAAGAAAAACTAAACATTGAACCAGATAACTTGACAACATAATTAATTGCTCTTACTCATTACAACATCGTTCATGAAGCATGATAGGAAATAGTTCTTCTCCACGTTCAATCACACATGCAATTGATGAAAATAAATCGTCTCTGGTCCAGAAGGACTTCTCAATTCAAAGGGAGATTCAAAATAATTCTTAACAATCAGAAAGAAAAAATTATTGTAGCAACCATAGACCTCTAACTAATTGGTAGATGTTCTTATTTATAACATAAAATCCAACTGAAAATAATGACTAAGTGTAGTTTGAACAAAACAAAATTCACCACATGGCGTCCTCTTCCAACATTTTCTTTAACAGTCAAGTCGAGATATCACTTGAAAGGGTGAATTTCCTCATACTCTGACTAATTGATAAACATATCCTCACAAGTTTGGGCCCATGGAAACCTGTGCTGCTCCATCGGAGCCGTGTAGAATCCTTTGATCTCCACCGCATGCGCTCGATACTTCACTTGAATGGTGTTTAAATGTTGTAGCACAGATTGAGCCTTCATCAGATGTTCCATAAATCTTTGCACTTGTCCTGGCGACGTATAAGTCACCTTGGCTAGCTCTTCGACGCATAGTGAATCCTGCTTGGAATGCGATCCGACTATGTCGCATAAGTCGATGAAGTTGTCAGGGTCGTCGAACTCGGGGAGTCCTATATCCTTCATCACTTTGTTGATTTTCTAACTTGGTTTCTCTCGGATTCCTTGGTGAAGTCACGAAGCCAATGTTTCTCAGTAGCCAGATATATTTTCCTACACTTGGGATTAAAATCATTTTTTAGAAATTGCTTACAGAACAATACTCGACAAAATGTATAAAAAATGTAAGCGAAAGAAAAATAGACTGATGCATACCTGTAAAGCTCGCTAAGCATGGTTGTTTTATACTTATGTGATCTCTACAAACTTTTGGATTACCTGTACCATTTTTGTTGGTGCCTCCATTTTCTTTGATTGGGGTGAGTTAAATCTGCGTGGCACAACATGGTAGATCGAGTACAAAAAACATGAGAGTCAAAGTCACACAAGTGGCCGGTTGGCCCTTGGGGTAGGGAAAGGATGTCAGAGCCGAACATGTGCCAAAAGTAAAAGTAAGTTCCCAAAATATCGGATACTGTTATAAGTGAAGTCATTAAATGCTTCTGATCGAGGTAGATTTCTCTCACGGGAGTTGCATCAACAAGTGCATTGACCATCATCAGCTCATTATGGAGGCTAAGGAAAATGAAAGGAATCAATATGATCGTACCACACATCCTCCATAATTCCTATCGGCTGCATCTCACATGCCCCGAGTCATACCCATCATGTAGAGGTGGCACAATAATTATTTGAAATGTCTTGTCGCAAGGCATTCAACGTCCCCTGGTATGGTCCGAATCACTGCCCCGCTCCATTTAAATTCTGGATGTTCTGTAAGAGTTCTATTCATTTTTTTGAGCTTATGCACTAGTGGAGATTCATCTTGTGAGCCCAATTTGATCAATCTCTGTGTTTCGGTATTTTGTCCAGTTACAGACGTCTAAGTAAATACGCTGTCGCATCATGGGATCTCCTCAAAATGTGAGGTGAGGTCTTCGGGGCAATCAAAGCACCAGGCCTGAGCCCCAACTTTCCTGGTAATTGTTCTTATCGACAACGGGTATTCCTGAGGTTCCAAAGGAAAATTTTGACCTTCGCGCAGGAGCTATAGTGTCGCTTCGTGCGGATACCAAAGTGGAAGAAACCACGCTGGGAGGATGCAGGTTGGAGAACACACCCCCCTCCTCATCAGGCACCATGGAGGAGAGGGAGGCCTCGGAAAACTAAGGAAGCCGGGGAACACCAAAACCCAGTCGAACCATGTGCATGATCAATTGTCGAAGAGTCCTTAATGCGCGCTATTCGGCTCAAACCGGTCGAAACCGCAAGTCGGGGAAGTGAGAGAGAAACAAGAAGGATGAAAACCTGGGGTTCTAACGTTTGAGATCCTAACTAGCAGCTAGAGCAGGCATAACTTTCCATAGCTAAACTTTACTAGGAGAATAGGGAGTTATGACGGCAGTTGGCACCAAAGAACTCTGAGTTGTCGACATCGCAAGGTCGTGAAGGTAATGTAACCTGGCTTAAAATACAACTTCAGAAAGAAAAAGATATGATCGTGCAACTATGTGAAGCTCAAAGGGTATTGGAAGAAAAAAAAATGAAAACACCCCAAGGAGCACGAAGAATCCCAGGAGAAAATCATCACCCAGAAGAGATATTAATGGCAGACACTGTTTTGTTTTCTCGGACGTGACGCATAATTTTTTGGTAAATTTCCCCGTTTGTTGTGAAGATCTTCATGTCCTCAATGTGACCGGGCCAGTTTTCCAAAAAGGTGTTGGTAGTGTTTATTGTATGTAACCTGAACCCGACAGGAATCTTAATATATAGGACTTCAAAAATTTGCCGAAAGGATTCAAGTTATAGAAATTGAATGCATCGTTTCCCTCTTCGTGCGTAAAACTGTGTTCTTGTCTCAACTTCTTGTAACTTAGCCTTGATTTTATAATTAATGTAGCTCCAAGTTGCTTTGTGTTTTGTTTGATATTTCCCTTACAAAAACTCCCGACTCCGATTGATGATGATGTGGCGTTACTGACTCGAGACTCATTAAATAAAACCTGGGAATCAGTTCGTGGGTAATGGTCAAACTCGAGAATTTTTTTAAGTCGAATGCACTAAACTGAGCTCAACATTGTGATTGCCGATGCTGGGTGAGTATCAGGGATCGGACTTCAGGAAAACTAGCTCGCAGTTTCTTCGTGGTCTATCGTCCTTCGAATATCTTGATACCGAAAACGTCTCAGAAGTCGGCGATCAACGATTATTATTTCATTTTTCATTCAATGCTTATTATTTTATCCTTTTGCCGATGCCAAATTGATCAGTCATTGATGATATTCTTGGTGGTTCTTGTTGCAAAATAAATTTTGCGTCTGCCGACGCCGACGAAGATCGGGACTCGACAACTTTGGTTCTCTCTAGCATTTTCTTTCACGCTTAATCCTTCCCGATGCCGAATTCCTTAAGCACGTCTAGGAAAACTTTGACTGTCATTTCTCTAATTTAGATATTAGTCTTTTAAGTTAATTATTTTCACATGTCCAAGAAAGATTTTAAAGACTTAATGAGAATAAAAAATAATAAGCAAAGGACACATTTTTCATATCAAACAATGCCAAAAGATCAAGTGGTACCCAAAAAGTGAAATTTTATGTAGACTTTTTAGGGTGTGTTGGGTGCTCAACACCTAGGTATATATAGAGGTGACTCCAGGGGGATTCCCAAAATACTTGGGGAAGACGTCATATCATACTCTCATTACCCTTGGAGGGTGATCCTGTGAAAGATAGGGCTTCTTGCACCGAGAAGGGATTTTACGTGGAGGTAGGGATAACTTCTCACTTCTTCACTGGCAGATTGATATCCCATCTTCAGAAGATCCTTAAAATCGGTTTTCTTTATTTGTTTTGCATAGTCGGCCTTAGGATCATAATTTTCACAATATACAAGGTATGGAACCTGACATTCATGAACCACAACATAATCTTTGTTACAAAGTAGTGATCGTAGATCATACTTCTGAAACTGGGACCATTGCTCCTAGAAGTGGCCATCACATTGAAGAACCAGTCCCAACCTTCATAGAAATCTTGGCATATTTTTTGAATCCTTCATTTATTGATCCCCTTGGCCAACCACTCTTTGATCCACCATCCACGAGATACGTTGATTCTTATTCTTCTTATCGCTTACCTCCTAGTTCAACCATTACATCATCCTTTGGCATGAACCCACCAATTTTAGGTTTTGCTAAAGGACCAGGGAATTCCTTGTTTTCCACAACTCCCATAGTTGATGTTGCTGGTGCTTATTCTTTACCAAAAACATTGATGACCCAAGTGACCCTGACTCAACCAATTACACATTCATCTCCTCTTGCACCTGAGTTAGGTAATATTCCTGCTTCATTTTTTCCACACCTGCACATGCCAAGTGATTTACTTGGTCGTTCCATAGGTCAAATGGCCAGCAGTCAAGTTGTTCACACAACCAAGGTTACACAAGCTACTCAACCTCCATCTCACACATCAAAGATTAGTACTCCCTACATTGGAGGTCAATCTTCAATAGGGGGGCAACCTTCAGCTAGGGTGAAACCTTTAGATGTAGGGAAAATTTTTAGTGGGGGGAAACCTACATGGTTACAACATCAAACAACATGGGGGAAGCCACTCCTATGATTCCTTCTATCCCTACTACCATTGGTCTGTATCTGAGACATCCATATACAAGCATTGAAAATCCTTTGTGGACTCAACCCAATGCAACAAGCATTCCTCCACAAGGAACTATGCCCTATCAATCCGTAAACTCCATATTCAATCACAATACATGGGTGGACAAACGGGACAACCACCTTACATAGGTGGACAACTCATACAACCACTTTATATGGGAGGACCATTTAGTTTTTTCACCTCGCCACAACCTGGATACGGTCCTACTGGTGTTCCTATGTGCTATAGTTATCACCAATATCAACAACCTAATCGACAACTACCATTCTTGGATACGTTAGATCTTCCAGACCTGTCATGTTTAACAAATGATCCCATCCTTCATGCCCTGTTTTGGCCCACCATCTCTGACAAATTACCATTCGACATTCCAAAATTTGACGGAAAACCTGGGGAAGACCCTAAAAATCATGTTATGACTTTCCATTTATGGTGTTCTTCCATCTCTTTGATGGACGATTCCATTCTTCTTAGACTTTTTCAGAGAACACTTACAGGTGTGGAAAAAAATGGTACATTGAACTGCCGCGTAACTCTTTTGTCGAGTTTAACTCTCTTGACATGGCTTTCCTGACACATTTTCAGTTGCCTATGCAGTACGAGACTGATACAAAAATTTTGACCTCTCTTCGAAAATCCTCTTCCACCCACATCTCTGATCATATTCATGAGTGGAGACGACGAAGACGGTTGATTAAATCTCCAATTCCAGACCAAATCATCACTGATTGGTTTACAAAGTCACTCTTGCCTCTCATAGCCCCCGATGTTTCTATGGGAAATGTAGTTACTGAGGAGTAGGATATCAACCATGTGTAGTATTGGCACAGGGGCAGACCCGGGGTTCACTCCAAGAGCGCACCAAAAAGACCTAGCTACTGGCCCTTTCATAAACACCTGTGAAGCAGATGCAGTCTCACCCGAAGCAGGTAAGAGGGGGGTTGCAGGAAAAATATGTCTACAACCAGGGGAATATCAAGTGGAACTAATACAACAATAATGTAACATTCATGTGTCACTTATCAACTGGATCTACTCTGCACAACTATAGATCTGATCTAACACAATAATGCAAATGACATCATAACAATGACAGGAATCCAGGCATCAATCACACATACAACACAAAATGTACGTGGTTCACCCTCTCTCTAGGGATACGTCCACAAAACTGTGCTTATGATATATTAAGGTAAAGCTTACAGTTTCGATCTATTCTCTGGCTAGCAGATCCTCTCTCTTCTTCTCTCCCCTTCTTGCACACCCAGCTGTAGGATTTGATCTTCACACCCAGCTGAAGATCTTACAATACTAGAAGGCTCTCACTCTCAACTCTTCTCTCTCTCACAGTACAATAATCTCTTAATCAACCACAATCAATAGCAACACCCAATGCTACTACCGACCTGACCTAGGTCCTCTCAACCTCTATTTATACACTAAAGTCCCTCAATGATAGCCTTAGGCCGAAACCTAGGTGTCAAAAACCTAATTACCCAAAACCCTAGGTGTCTAAAACCCTAGGTCAACTTGACTCACATTTTTCGGGCTTCGCCAACCTATCTTTCCTTCCTCGTCGCGCGGTGCTCCAAAGCATCCAATGGTGTATTTCTCTTCTTGCTGAGTTGTCCATGATATTTTCTCTTGCTGATCTATCATCCCTGATCTCCTCATTCAATAGATTTCTTTTCCGTAATTCACTCCATCTTTTCTTCTCTTTTTCTTACTTCAACCCAGTGATAGTCACTGTGTTTCCCGCACAGTTCTAATTTTACCTTTCCTTCCTTTATCTTCGCTTCCTTCCATAACCAAGGGCCAATAGGCCCCCAACACTCACTTGTGACTCATCCCGAGGCACTTCAGTTCTGATCCTTCCATGTCACTTCGACTTTGGACTGCAGAGTGAAACCTTTTCTTTCTGCTCCATGTCTCCTTCCCATCCTTGTACAGACTGTCTTTTCTTTGTCTGGTACCCAGTTTCAAATGCACCTGGTACCTAGAAACCTTTCTTCCTTGCTTTTAATGAGAGCTGCAAGGTAGCTGGTTGTCATAGTACAACTTCAACCGATTTCCATTTACTAATCCCTCTTTCCATTCTCCCTTCAATGTCTTCAGTTGCACAACTCCTCCTTCTGTAACATAGGTGATCTCATATGGTCCAAGCCAATGCATTCTGAACTTCCCTGGATGTCCTATAAATTTATTGTCATACACCAATACTAAATCACCTTGCTTAAATGCCTTCTTTTTGATGTGTCTGTCATGATATGCCTTCACTCTTTCCTTATGTACCTGCTGATGGAATCCTGCCATAAATCTGTCTTCTTCTAGTTCAACTAGCTGGACAAGCCTCTCACGAACAACGCTAGTATCATCCATGTCTGCAAATTCAACAATTCTTAAGCTCGATACCAAGTACTCCATCAGGACAACAACTTCAAGACCATAAACCAAATTGAAAGGGGTCTGCGTTGTTAATTTCTTGCAAGTGGTTCTATAAGACCAGAGTACTGCTGGTACTCTTAAATCCCAATCATCCCTGTTCACACTATAAATATTTGTAAATGTTGTCTCCAAGATTTTGTTGAATGCTTCAACCGTTCCATTTGCTTGTGGATGGTAAGGTGTACTCTTCTGATGGTGGACTACAAATTCTTCAGTCAGGGCTTCAACTATCTTGTTGATGAAATGAGTGCCTTGATCACTCATAAGGGTCTTAGGGAATCCAAACCTGGTTATTATGTCATCAAATATAAAATGCACGGATGTAGTTTCACTACAGTCCTTGACTGCTCTTGCTTCGACCCATCTAGTCAGGTATTCTGTCATAGTGATAATATACCTTTCTCTTGTGTGCTTTCCTGGTGGGTTTATAGGTCCCACGAAGTCAATGGCCCACTTTTCAAATGCTTGTAGGGTCATATGCAGTGCTATTGGCATTTCGTCTCTTCTGAATGGTTTTCCAACTCTTTGGCATACATCACAGGCTCTAGTATACTCTTTATCATCTTTGTGTAAAGTAGGCCACCAAAGGCCAGCTCACAGAACCTTCTGCATAGTTTCTTTTCTTGCGTAATGTCCTCCTGCAATGCCTTCATTATCTTCTGCAAGGATCAATGGGGACTCTACCTCCATCACACATATTCTTAGTATCTCATTGGGTCCCATCTTATATAGTTGACCAACTATCAGTGAAAAGTCTGCAGCGCACACCACTAGATGTTTCTTTTGGGAAATTGTATACTCACTTGGAGCTATTCCTGTTGACATGAATTGGACTATGTGTGTGAAGTGGTTATCCATATTCCTAATGGCGAGCAAATATGCATCTGGTAGTGTATCCTCTAGACTGGTGGGTTCTTCGCCATGTTCCAACCTCGACAGGTGGTTGGGTCCCTTGTTCATTCTTCCTGGCTTAACTATGATCTCAAAATCATATTCTTGAAACAGGAGAAGCCATCTACATATTTCCCCCCCAACACCGGCTTGTTGACCAGGTACTTTAGTGCAGAATGATTTGTAAACATTTTAAAGTGTCCTCCTAGTAAGTAATGGTGGAATTTTTGCAGCGCGTACACCATGGCTAATCCTTCTCTCTCTGTAGTAGTGTAATTGATTTCAACTGTAGATAGCTTTCTGTTGGCAAATGATAATGGATGATCAATGTCCCCTTCTCCAGGTTGTTCTAGTACTTCTCCTAATGAAATGGAAGATGCATCAACATGCACATGAAATTCCTTATTCCAATATGGAAAGACCAAAATAGGCGCAATCACCATCTTTTGTTTCAGTGTGTCGAAGCTCTGCTGGAATTATTCTGTCCAACCAAACTGACAGTATTTATTTAATAACTTCTCCATTGGCGCAACTGAGCATATCATTTAATAAATTTCCTATAATAGCCAGTATGTCCAATGTAGTGCGCAGTTGTTTGACTGAGGCAGGAGGTGGAAAATCAACTATAATTCCAATTTTGGATGGGTCCACCAACAATCCTTGCTTGCATACAATATAACCTACTAATACTCCAAATGGTGAGAAGAATATGCACTTCTTCAAATTCAAAGCAATTTGACATTGCCTACATTTATGCAACATTAGCCTTAGACATTCAAAATGATTTTTCAGCAAACTAAAAACAGTGCAGTCATCAAAATAGGCTTCTAAAAACTTATGCAAAAATTCTTTGAACGCTTCGACCACCACCCTAGAAAACATGGGTGGGGCATTCTTCAGTCCAAATGACATCACTGTGTATTGGTAGGATCCCCATTATTTGGCAAATGTGGTCTCGTGGCAGTCCTCCTTGGCAATCCGGATATGATGGTATCCTGAAAACCTGTTTGTAAAAGAATATACCTCCTGGCCTCCCACATTGTCTAATACTTCATCTGTGAATGGTGTAGGGAAGGGGTCATGCAAACATGCATCGTTCAACTTTCTGAGGTCCACACATATTATGAAGTCATTTGTCTTCTTGTCTTGTACTACCATAGGGTTGATCCACTCCGATTCTTTGACAGGTTCAATAATCCCTATTTCCAGCATTCTGTCAAGCTCAATCTTCACTTTTTCCTTATATTTCAGGTTCAATCTGTAGGGTATTTGCTTGACTAGCTTCACATCTAGTTTCAAAGGTATTCTTATCTCTCCCATAGGTCCTTTGATACCCTTCATATCAGTGAAATTGTTCGGAAACAAGTCCTGATACTCATGAAGTAATTCTGTAATTTTGTCAATGGTAGCAACATCCCAATAATCTCTGACATTGACAAGCTTCAGTGTCTCCTCTGTCCCAATATTGACTTTCTTTATCTTGATAGGATTTCCAATGAATGGTAGTTCAACTCCTGGTCCTTCCACATTTCTGTGGCCTTCTGTCTCAGCAATGTTTACCTTCCTTGGATCATCATCTTCGTTGACATTAATGTTGTAACATACTTGTAATTTCTAGAATGGCGTAGTCCATTCATCCTCTTCTTGCTCCAAAAGGAGGCTGGATGACTCCTTAAATACTTTCTACCTCACAATATTTAATGCTTGATCTACTGAAGGAAATTCACTTTCAAACAAAAAGGTGGTTACAAAATTCTGAAGCATACCTTCCCAATCTGCGGTGATAAGGCACAACTCCGCTTGAAGGTACCAGTTAATAGGGGTTGTGTCCAGCATGTTAATGAATCTGTGTACCCATTGTTCTCAAGGAATGTCACTCCAGGCCTCTTCGCATCTTCGTACATGGTCCTTTGGGCAACTTCGACCTATGTGCCTCACTTCGCAACTTCCTACTTGTGCTGAAAACCGCGCTGTCATCAAGGTTCGACATTGTGTCCAGTCTGTGATATTTTTTTTATGTGTCCCCCACCATCTTGATGGTGTAGCTTTCAGGGCCTCTTCCATAGCCAACAACCTCTGTTGTGCTAGTACAATTGCTTCAAAGTCCATCAAGAAGGATTCTAAAGGATTCAAACCATTGAAGGTAGGTAAGTTACTTAGTGTTGTACCAATCCAATGAACTTCCTTGGTTAGTCAAGCACATCTCCTTGTGGATACTTAATACATCAAGTTCTTCCAGTTCTCCAGTGCTTCTTATGAATCTGATGAACATGCGCTGTCACTTTTCCAACTTAGATTCCCATCAACAGGAGGGTTGATATAATCCTGTTGTCTGGCTGTTAATTTATAGATGTTTTCCAGCTCATATGCGTAGTATTCTTCTCTAATGGGTTCTGTATATCATGGACCTTCATCTGGATCTAAGGGTGTAATGAACCTAAGGCCATCTCCTTCAAATGTCATGCGTCTTTTCTTTAAATCAACCACAGTAGAATTGTTTAAGGCCCAATCAATTCCTAGTAATGCAGGGGAAGGGGAACTATCATCAACAATTTCAATTACCTCAAAGTCTGCAAAGGTTCTAACTCCGTCGATGTCCATGGGGACATGCTCCAATTGTCCAAATGGGCTAACAAATTGCTGATTAGCCATGTGAATCCTGATAGGGGAATATATCAGCTTGAGTTTTCCCATCAGTGCCCAAGTTTTCTTCGTCACGACGTTGACCTCCAACCCTAAGTTGAGGACCACATAGTCTATATCATACTCTCCTATTTGAGCATTCAAATATAATTATTTTTTTGTTCTTCTCTTCTTACCAATATGGTGTACTACCCTGTTCAGCAAGGGGTCTACCTTTCCTAGCTCATACTTCCTGATTAGGTTCTGTAACTCTTGTACAACTTTCTCATCCTGAATTAATTTAAGACAAGTGTACAAAAATTCGATGAGCGTACTTACCTCTTTTCCTTCTTTATGCGCAACTGATTGATCAAATACCCGAGGTATTCTGTACTCTTTTACTTATGGTTTCATTCTAGATGAGGATCCTTGGTTCCTCTTGAATTCCTGTCTTGCTTCCTCAAAGATTCGTCTTTCTTTCTTTGCATCAAAAGCATGAGTCTTCTTCTTAGCTTTCCTGATACCTGGATCTTCTTCGATATTTCTTTGGGTTGTTCTATCCTCTCCTATAACAATGCCTCCTCGAGTAATGACAATGACTATAGGGTCGGTTCTGCAAGGTTCAACATATATCAGTTGTACTTGTGGGTTCTGCTGGGGTACTCGTCTTTCCTGAAGCTAAGCCAATAGCACAGGGAATTCTTCTATGGCATGCTTGAAAGAGTTACAATAATTGCAGGTTGTGCAAGGATTATGAAAATCCCTTGCTAAGTGTCCTAGCTGCATGCAGTTATAAAAGATTATTTGTCCTCAGCCTCAGCCCATACTTCCTCCTCATCCTTGTCCTCTATATCCACTGTGAGGAGTGAAGTTTCCTCTCCCTGGAGAGTTGTACTGCAGAGTGTTTCCTTCTTGCTGTACTTCGCCTTGAATCTTGTATATGTCTCTTGACCTCTCATGCATGAGATTGTAAGCTCTACAATCTCGATCATCGTGCCCCACTAATTTACAGAATGTGAAATACAATTTTGTGGGTGTCTGAACATACTTCTTCATGTAATAGCACTCACCTGGGCGATGCCTATTTCTGCACAAATCACACCAAGGTAGGTTAGCTTTCTTTAAGGGGCTCGACGCTCTTGAGGCCAAATACTCATGAAATAAGGGATAGTGTTCCTTATCATGACCATCTGATCTACATCACACACACTATACATCTTCCCTTTTGTCTTTTCCCTTAGCTTTCTTCATATCCTCGACCTGTAAAGACAAATTGGTTAGCTGACTCAAGATCTGGCTCATGTCAGAGCTCGATTCTCCCATAGGTGTTGATTCAAGCTTCATGGCGATTTCCAAATCTTCTGTCTGCGATGCAATATTCTGCTGCATCAGAGGGACTCTGATGTGTGGTAACAATGCAATGATGAACCATTCTTTGTTCTATTCATTGGGGATCTGCAAAGTTAATTGGCTTTTTAGGGTCTTGAATCGTTGGTCGAACTCCCAAACAGGTTCTGCTACCTTTTGTTTGATCTCTTTTAGCTTTGTAATACATTGTGACTTTGGCTTAGGTTTCTTAAAATCTACAATCAATGCATTCTTGATCTCGTTCAGTGGCTTAGGCTGCACCATTCCTTGGACAAGCTTCATGTACCAGCTCAGTGCGCGGTCCCTTAGCGTAGTGATGGACTGGGTTCTCTTGATGGCTTCGTCGATGATACTTTTAATATTCGATATGGCTTCACACATAAACCAATGCTGATATGGATCTTTAGATCCATCTCCTCTAAATATACGGAGCCTCATTTCATCTTCCATAGAGCTGACTAGGATTCTTGTCTGAGTAGATGCTAAGCTACCAGTAACAATGCTCTGAGGACCCTGGTGGTTCTGACTATTTTGACTGCTAGGTACTGTTGAGACAATAGGAGGATTAATGTTACTTACTTCAGTATTACACACAGTTCCTGAGGTTTCTGGCTCACATTGGCGAATTTCTTCAACTTCCCCTTCTTTTGTTATGGTGGGCTCTGAATGGTCTTCTTCGGTTAGATCTACCTCTTCTCCACTGTAGAAATCCTCTTCTCCATAGTTTTGTTTAAACAAGTTCTCAAGGTGAACCCCTCAAAATACTTTTCCACGAAACATATGTCCTGCTTCTGTGTCACTGTCGCTGTTTGAGATCTTGAACATTATCCTTTTCAGGTCCGACCAATCTACTATATCTTCAAGATGTGGTTTTCATGCAAGAGAATCTTGATTCTCAGCTTCAAAAAGTGCAAAACTTTTCCTCTGGGTCCTTTGAAAAAGTATCTCTCGGCTTGGCTATACGATTCTGTTCTGTCAATATCAAACTCAGTGATATACCCTCCAATGGTACTATCAAACCAATGATCTACTGATCTGGATACACCATTGTCAACTCTCTTGACCTTCTAGATCAGTGCCGTTGTCCAAACCACAGGAGGTCTAGATATGATCTCAAACTGGGTATCGGCTAACCTAGCCAACCATTCAAACAACTCCTGGTGGATTCCCCCAAAGAATATCTCATGAATGTCAATGAAGATGTATCTTTGTAGCCAATCTTCAGTACTCAGTTTAGGGTTCTTGTTTTGGGCTTCAACGAAGTCCCTCTCTTGATCCTCTATCCACTTTTCAATCTTGGTCTTTGATGGGAACCACCTTGACACTCCCTTAGAAATATTCCTATCCCAACAACGGAACCATTTGTTGGAATAGGGGCAGACAAGGGGTTCACTCCAAGAGCGCACCAACAAGCCCTAGGTACTGGCCCTTTCGGAAACACCTGCTAAGCAGATGCAGTCTCACCCGAATTAGATAAGAGGGGGGTTGCAGGACATAGATGTCTACAACTAGGGGAATATCAAGTGGAACTAATACAACAATAATGTAACATTCATGTGTCACTTATCAACTGGATCTACTCTACGTAGCTATAGATTTGATCTAACACAATAATGCAAATGACAGCATAACAATGACAGGAATCCAGGCATCAATCACACATACAACAAAAAATGTACGTGCTTCGCCCTCTCTCCTAGGCTACGTCCACAAAAATGTGCTTATGATATATTAAGGTAAAGCTTACAGTTCCGATCTGCGCTCTGGTCAACATATCCTCTCTCTTCTTCTCTCCCCTTCCTGCACACCCAACTGTAGGATATGATCTTCACACCCATATGAAGATCTTACAATACTAGAAGGCTCTCACTCTCAACACTTCTCTCTCTCACAGTACAATAATCTCTCAATCAACCACAATCAATAGAAATACCCAATGCTACTACCGACTCGACCTAGGTCCTCTCGACCTCTATTTATACATTACAATCCCTCACCGATAGCCTTAGGCTGAAACCTAGGTGCCAAAACCCTAATTACACAAAACCCTAAGTGTCTAAAACCCTAGGTCAACTTGACCCACGGTTTTTGGGCTTCACCAACCTGTCTTTCCTTCCTCGTCGTGTGGTGCTCCAAAGCATTGAATGGTGGATTTATTTTCTTGCTGAGTTGTCCATGATTCTTTTCTCTTGCCAATCTGTCATCCCTGATCTCCTCATTCAATGAATTGCTTTTCCGTACTTCGCTCCATCTTTTCTGCTTTTTTTCTTACTTCGACCCAGTGATAGTCATTATGTTTCCCACACAGTTCTCGTTTTACATTTTCTTCCTTGATCTTTGTTTCCTTCCATAACCAAGGGCCAACATGCAGTATTTGGATTTGGTTTACTCCCAGTCTGACACACTTTATGATCTGATCCCTAATGCTCCTCGCTCGTTAAATGATCCGTCAAGACCTGCTCCAGAATCTAATTCCATTCCAAACACAAAACTACTTCCTATCCTTCTCAAACCTTTGATGTGAATGCGGTCCAATCCTCTTCATATCAACAACAAGGAGGTAATAAGAAAAAGGGAAAATTCAAGAAATCTTCTAACGAGTAGAATAATCCTAAGTCTGATGATACTCAACCGACAAGGAAACCTAAATTTCCTTTTATGATTTGTGAGGAAGACCACTGCACGAATGAATGTCCTTATCATGAGGCCATCGCTAAATATCTTAAGGGTACCTCCCAACCGGTTCAACAACAACACTCGGTTCCACAAAACCCTGTCCCTCCACAAGGAGGCGATCCAAGTCATTCCCACCATGGGGATGCTTCCACAAGTGCCTCTCAAGTTTACATGTTTAAGACAGTTAATGTCGCAACTCATGTGAATACCTATGACACTCCTTCAAGTGATAAGCCTAACAGGAAGGCTGTTGACCAACCTTATAACTCTACTCCTCCTCCATCTTCCAATCCTCTTCGAATTGAGAATCCAATTTCTGACGCATTGTTGCACCCACCCAAGAGCGTAATTTGAAAAGCGATATTTAATCCAAATTCTCATGCTACCCAAAACTACAACATCGTTGAATATTTGGCACAAGTGCTTTGTGCTTTGTCAACCCTCGAAGCTCTACAACACTGTCCAAATCAGCGTAGAACCCTGTTGTCCGCCATTGGAGCAATGGATCCCAAGGATTTGAACTTGATTACGTTTAATCTGGATTATTTTAAAGAGATAGTCTCCCATCACTTAGCATTCCAAATTCAAGTTTTTATTAGTGAACACACCATCCATCGTACTTTTTTGGATGATGGAGCCTCCACTTGTGTCATGTCTTTGCCTTGTTGGAGAGACCTTGGTTCTCCTGTCCTTATTCCATCCCCAACCACCCTAAAAGAGTTTGATGGACATGGTTTCCAACCTCACAGACTCTTGAAATATTTTGCTGTGACTTTGAAGGGTAAGAATGTTCCGGTTTATATCGAAGTAGTCAATGTACCCCTGGATTCTAATTTGTTACTTGGTCATAGTTGATTGTATGCAATGAATGCCGTCACATCTTCGGTGTTTTGTATCTTACAATTTACCCATCAAGGAACGATTATCACTGTTGACCAAATAGAGTATACAATTCCATATATCAACAATGTCATAACAAATAATGTCCCCTTTCTAGGACAAAATAATTTTGAGAGTGTAGGTGTAGGCCTTCTCAAGGATTCCTTATCCTTCTCAAACTTTTCCTTTTCCTTCTCCTCCCACCGTGCAGGTTTCCACCTTAAACATGATTTCGACTCAGGCACGACAATTCTTCGATTCCTCTCTTCCATTGGTAGTACCTGGTCTCGATGAGCATAGTTCATTGTTTTTGTCAATCTCGTTAAAAAATGAAACATACCCCCCTCCGTTACAATCGATTCTCACTCTGGATCAAGGGATTGCACCTTCTTTTCCTTCTCCTAGTGAAAATGTTTCCATCAGTCACCAAAAACCTAAATGAGGAAATAAGAATAGTCACCGGAGGAAATGATGCTTAGGGGCCATATCTCCAGCCTCTAGACATCGTGCTGAAGAAAAACTGCCCACATTTTCCAAAAAAGTTGGGGTTAAACTACCTCCAGAGATACATGCTGCTAGGAGTGATCCTCGTTAGAAGGTCATTCCCATCTTAACACAATAGTATTTTTCTAGAATGAGCTTAGTGTTTTTCTTTTTTGTGCTCGTAAATACATGAGAATATGTTATCGATCTTAGTCTTTGTTCTTTCTCGTGCTCATAAATACATGAGGATGTAACCGAGTAGACTTTTATCACTTTTTCAGAATCGTAAAGGTTATACGAAAAAGGTACCCCCTAGAGTCTTCTTTAATGTCTTTTCAGACTCTCTAAACATGAAAATATTGTCGAGTGATCTTGCTTCCTTTCACACTCGTTAAAAGGTTTGAAAGGGTGTCTTTCGAGTGGTATTTTTTCTCTTTTTCGGCTTCGCGAGACTAAAATTACAAAAAAAGGACAACCCTGGAGTTTCCTTTAAGTTCTTTTCAGACTCTCTAAACATGAAAAACCAGTGAGTTTTTCTTCTATGGACTCGCTAAACTACACATTGAAGGGCCCATATGGGAACAAACCTTTACTTCTTCTAGTTCGTTAAGCAAAGGAAGATGAAATTACTGAAGGTGAGTTATATCGAGCACGTGTTACCCTCCTCGAGCTTGTTAAATTAAAAAGAGGTACTCATCTATCTGGGAGGGGAAAAAATTGAAGGAAGTGGGTCAAGTTTTTTGAGAATCCTTTATGGCAGCTTTTGTCTCCCTTGAACATGGCACCTGTTTGCGTCTTGTCTTACAATTGAGTAATCCGTTTGTCTCTGATTCATACCAATTCCATGTGTCTCCATACTTTTTCGTCCAGTCGAAGAGTTCTCTTATTGTCATCACATTACATTTTGGTACTCATCAAGTCAATGATGCCGAGTCAGTTGTCCTGCCTCATCATGTTCAAGGGAAGTTTCACTTCAAACCATCCATCTGCAATATTTCTAGTTTCCATTTCCTGTGTCAGTCCATATTCATTTGATTCACCATCTCACATCACTTTCCTATGTCAATTTCATGTTGTTTATGGGGTATACATCAAGGCCCTCCTTTGATGATTCTTTTCCTGTCGACTTCAACACATCATACGTGAATTAGACTTAGAAACTAGTTAGTACCTTGGGACCTGCATGCCTCAATGGAAGGCCTCCTCACCTCCGACAATAGGTTTACATCATTGACCTCTGATCGAATGATTCCACAAATGTTCGACCTCAACTCATTTATTCAAATTTGTTGGAATGTAATAGGGTACCTTGGGAGTCATTGACATCATTGGTGATTTCCCTCATGCTTTTTAATGGTTTACCTCAATGGTTGGTAATCAGGTGGTTTCTACCATGTTCAACATCAAAACATCTATTGACATGGCTAGATTCGTACCACATCGGGATTGGGACAAAGACCTTGGGTTGAGTGTTCAGTCTACTGTCTGCTTTTCCCAGGTTGCGAAAGGAGATAATTTGAGCATGTTGTTATATATACTGTCAAATTGATCCACATTGTATTAGTCCGTGGCTATGTTTTATCATCTCGTAGCTCCACTGCGTATTTTTCATGGCTACGATCAATTCATTCCATGGAGCTATGGATCCACATTATATCTTTGGTGGCCAAATCCTTAGTCAATATTTTTCATGGATCTGCAGTGTATTGGTCGACGACCATGCTTTGAGTCATCTTGTATTCCAAGCATAGGTATGCATGCCTTGGAAATGGAACATTTTTTAATGCTGTTTGATGGTTGTTTGCAACTTCTTCCAGGTTCTCCAACTCCACACCCTTGCATTAAATATTTGTAAAGTGTTTTGGCCATCATTCTCTCTTCTGACCTCACACTTTAGGGGGCATGCTGTTACACATGAAATTTGCACACCTAGGTACCTCGCCCTAAGTGTTGTAAATGTCATATAAGTGTCTCATACACCTTGACACCATGGAATAAATTATGTCACAATCCCTAGTCAATGTGGAGGAGGGATATATTACATGAATGAAAAAATACCAAGTGCACATGAATTATTATTAATATTCATGAAAAAGGAATTAATTAAGTGTGAGAATTGACCTCACATTTGGTTTCCTATTTTTTAGGGAAGGTGGAGGATCTCATGGATGGTTGAAATATTTCCTCAAAATCCTTGAGAGATATTTCCTCCCTAAAATCCTTGAGAGATATTTCCTCCCTAAAATAATTAAAGATATATTTTCTCCCTAAATATCTTTCAGATCCCTTTTTAGTGGATCTAATGAGTGATCCTCTCCATGGTGGTTAAGCCTCCAAATCCTATACAATGAGGGATTGCCATGGAGATGAGAATGGATAAGTTTAGAGATACCAAAATTATGATCTCATAAGGAAGAGGCATATTGGAGGTATCAAACCTATGGTCTTGGGAGAATATTTAGGATGCCAAACCTATAAATTTAGGAGGTTTTTGCAAGGGTTGGATGAGGAGGACTTAGATAGGCTACTGCGACTTCATCTATGGTTTGTAAGTATCTCTTTTGAATTCACATTAATAAATGCTTGGCCTATTCCCTTATAATCGATGTATCTTCACATATGTTGTCTATTATAGATGGATTTGATTAGACTAATCTTATAGAGTAGAGTAGGAGTTCTTTGTCTTCTTGCTGTCCATTGCATTGCAGGTGTCGAACGATGCCAAGGAGCTTGGGGATCAAGCTCAAATTGGAGAAGCGAGGACAAACACTGGAATAAGGTGCATCACACTTTCTTCCTTCTCCTTCTCTTTTTGATTAGGTAATTAGATTCAAAGGGATATTAGTGTCCATTGTTATCATCTTTCTGTCTTGGTATAGGGGTCTAGAATCCATGAGGAGATTCACTTGTCTGCAGGGGAATTTTCCTACAACACTTGGGCTCTTGTGATGTCATGTTAAATTTATGTTTAATATTTTAATGTCATCCTTGGTTTTGGAGTTTCACAAGGGGGGATCCCATTTTGGTTGGTTAGAGAAGCCAAGTTGAGACATACATGAGAACATGAAGTTTTTTTTGAATTCTTGGACTTGAGGAGGTGAATCAAGTAGATGATTCTTCATTTTGATTTGTTCATTCTCTATTTAGACTTGACGCTGTAATTTCTGTGTTGAGGAAGAAGTCTCAACAAGAAGGGATTGGGAAGTCAAAATTTTCACAGGACCTTTCTTTTGAATATGAAGTGGTGAAAGCATTGACATTTAATAAATGAGAAATAATTTGTGATGTACTCAACAACCTCTGTGCCCCATTGAGGATAAGGGGTAGTTGGAAATACCCAAAATCAATATGACATAACTATGATAGCATTTTAAAATGCATGCACTTAACAAGACAAATAGACTCATGCAGTTATCATTAACCTCTATAATTATAAATGCATATTGTTCCTCAAACATAACATCATTTAAATACACAGAACACAAAATAAACAAAATAGTTAAGAACAACATTAACACACTAAATAAGAACACTGGCCTCAACACTTATATTTATAAATATTTACACAACTTGTTATAGACAACTGACGTTCCATCCAACTATAGACTTTGTCGCTCTATTTCTCTCAGTAGCAGGTCAACCTTGTGTTGGGGCTATGAATCCAAAAGAAGAATGGATCCTATGGCTAGTTATTGTCCACTCAAATAGCCCAATACCCAATGATTTCATAGTGATTCAACTCCTACAACAATTCCAACCCCCAACTCTCTTCCCCATTAACATGCACAACACAAGGGATGTGATTTACTTCTTTGCACCATAATCCCTTAGACAATCCTCATCCCCTTTAGGGATCCAACATATACCAACTAGGAATCTACAAGATGGGGCTCCAGGAAATCCAACTATAATTGAAGTCCTCAAAGTATCATTACACATGTTCTTGGGTAATTTCTCAATAAGAACTCTTCTTAGGGATGACAACCTAGTTCTCAATGTAATTCCTAGCTCACTCATGGATGCTTTTTTTTGTACATAGTATGATTGCCTCTTCTTTTCCAACACCAAACTCCCTTTATTCTCTCTTCTTATTTCCCTAAAATCAACTCTCCCCCCTCTATTCAAATTTATTTTTTCTTTTTCTTTCATGAATGTAGGAATCTTACAATTCCCATAATAATTGTACTCAATATATGATTCAATAACTAGGTGAGTTGACTCTTCCACCAACCTCTTACATGAATTCATGGATACAATTCCAATCATGGGTGTACTTAGCCCATAGTTCCATAACTATGTGAGATGACTCTTCCACCAACCTATTTCATTCATTTAATGATTGGTTTTAATAAGTCAAAGGAGGTTAACAGTTAATGACAAAATGATTTATGGGGATGGGTAGTGACAAAAAAACTCATCTTTATAAATATTTACACAATGGGTTGTAGACAATGGACGTTCCATCCAACCATAGACTTTACTGCTCTAGTTCTCTCATTAGTAGGTCACCCTTGTTCTAGGGCTATGAATCCACAATAAGAATGACTCATATGGTTGTTTACTATGCACTCAAACAACCAAATACATAGTAATTTCATAGTGACATGAATCCTATAACAATTCCAACCCCCGCAACTCTCTTCCTCATCAGTTTGCACAACTTAAGGATTATATTTCCTTCTTTTCACCATAGTCACTCAGACAATCCTCATCCCCTCCAAGACTCCAACAAAAACCAACCAGGAACCTCCAAGCTGGGGGCTCTAGGAAATCCAACAATAATTGAAGTCCTCATAGTAGCATTACAAATTTTCTTGGGTAATTTATCAACAAGAACTCTTCACAGGAATGAAAACCTAGTTCTAAACATAATTCCCAACTCACTCATGGTTGTTTATTTTTACATAGTTGTTGACGGGAAAAATTGACAAGCTGCCAACTGGAAGAACATGTCCGGTCCGAGGTTGTATAAATAACCCAAGCCATTTGGTGTAACCTGTTCTGATGGATTTAATGGCTCCGTTAGCCAATCTAAAGTCCTAAAATAAAGAAAGGGAATACAATAAATCATGTTAAAACTATAATATATACATATAATCTAATATAATTATTATAAATGTATTTAAGCAGAGAAAGAAAGAATAAAAGTATCACTTATGAACATAATTTATAGGTTGCAAGTTTTAATGTAAACTTATGAAATCAATGTAAAGATAATTGTTTTTGAGAAGCAGATAAAGAAAGCACATTTTTATATTTTATATTTTCTGTTTTCTAATTATAAATCATATAAAACTTGAATTAACTAAATTGTGAAACAAAGATACACAGATGGTCAAAGCCAATTTGAGATTCTCCCGTTTCACTAATGACATAAATTAGAAGCAAGTGAAGCTAACTTGTTATTTTTTCGTTAAATGTGTCTATGCTTCTGTACGAACCAAGAGCATCCAGCTGCCCCGCCTATGAAAGAAATCTACAATAGGCTTATACTAAAATTTTCCTGAATAAATTCAAAGAATGTATTGGCAACCGGGATTTAAGAACATAATAGGGAACACATATTTATTCTGTGATCTTATAATTGTAAATGATTACAGTCAGAGAAATATTTGTGTAATACATTCATTTCACTCATCAACTAAACATCAAAGAAAAGTCTTGATATTCAAATTGATACGATCATCACAGTCACAACATCCAGAACAACAAATCATGAATGACATCTATAGCATGAATATCATGGAACATAACATGTCATTGAGACTAAAGCTACACAACATATTAATATCCCAAGATCAAAGAAAAAAAAGCATCAATGAAACAACATTCACAATGGACTAAAGCCGAAATGCTGTATGCAATTCCATTAAGTCCTGAAAATCATTCATCCATAATTGGTTCCAGGCCAAGGTGCCTTTCATTTACAAAATGTAGAGTATTTAAAGTGTTTTTTGAAATCTCATCTTCCTATCTCCTAGGATAGGATAAGATCTCACGGGATCAAAATATTACAAAAATGGAGGGCCTACAACCACTCATAAAAAAATAAATAGGAAAGAGATACTAATCATCTAAATCGAACATATTTCACCTCAGAAAATGAGCATCAAGATCTACCATGTCCTGAAAATGAAACACGAACAAGTTAGATAATTTATTAACAACTAATTACTAATTTTTTATTTAAAAATGACTTGGCTACAAAATCTAAAGATTATGTAGCCAGTATTATCTCGACAAAAGAAATCTAATTTTAAACCGATTTGATTCAAAAATATAAAATAAATGTAATAAGAGGGAAAACCGTTTTACCATTTCAACCAATGACTAAACCTGGATAATAATAGCTCAGAATTGATTATGGCATTAACACTGATTGCATTTTGATCACAATGTTACCTATCTTCTTAAGATGTTTAGATTGTCTCTCCTCGTTTTCTCTGAGGTCACAATTTTCTTTTTTCAGTAATTCACTGTGAGCTGTGAGTGTTTTAAGTCGAGCTTGGAGGATGGGAATATCAATATAGTATCGTTCAATCCAATGTAGGCAAACCTCACATTGCACATGAGTAACGATATGTTGATGAAGTGTATAATCAAGTCTGGTTGTATCAACATCACCTGTTACGTGCCCTGGACCAAGCCTAATTCCATTGAAACCATCTTCATCCTTAAGACACGGTGGAAGATTATTAACAAAGTCATACAGTTAAGCAGGATTGGATCTTTGATAATCTAGATCTTCTTCTGCCAGGAAGTCTTCAATTTCAGGATCTGAGATCTCATTGACCTCGATTGGGTCGATCGAGATCAAATGAGGTTTAGTTTGATTCCTTAAATTTCTTGAAATGAGGCGACCAACTCTTTTGTTTTGAAACCCTAGAGCCATGTGTTTTTGTTTTGTTTGATTGCGAGATTTTTTTGCTATCGAATTTTACAGTGCCGTTATGGCTAGCAATTAATTCATGCATATGGGTTTCAATCAACGAGGAACCAACATCCTGTTGCTCATGTGGATACTGACTGGATATTGCCTCATCTCGAGGGTTTCTCTTTAGATATTCTGGCTTGTTACTTGAAATGTCAAACTATTTTCTTATCAATGGTTCACCCGAAATAGGGGTTTCTATAGGAATGGCTGTAGAAAAGCCATTTCTAGTTAAAAATCCATCCCAACAATTGCCCAGGGTTGTGAAACGATGAACCAACAACATTTTAATTAAGCCGTGGTGAAAGAGACTAGAGTCGAGGATCTGTCTCTTATACCTTTTAGACATTTTGTACAAGCTTCTCAATAGATAGAAGGGCACATTTAATTGAAAACCTATGAAATGCATAAACAATCATACATGATAGAGAAAAACTAGACCCTAACGACCCTCACAGGCTACAAACTGTTTGAGGATCGACAAAAGACCATGCCATCTATCTTTAAGAAAATAAATAGGGATACCTCTTTCACAACAAATGATTTTCCTGGAGGTCATGAAGAGTCTCCATGGAACTTCTTGTATCTTTGCGGTTTTGAACCACTTATCGCTGGTGGATGGAAGCCTTGTGGATTCACTCACAAACTCCTCTGTTACCTCTAATTGGATATCTCCAATTTTCGCCCTGTACCCATCGAAAGTCTGCACAAATTCCTTAGCCACTTGGAGGTTATAACCTTTGACCCTTTTGATGAAGTCATACCAGCCTTAACCTCTTAAATCCTCTATCGCATCATCATGACAGATCAGTTATTGGAAGCCATTCGACTCCAATCGAACAACAAGGGCCATTACAAATATGACTGGACTGCAATAGGGGCGACTCGAAACAGTTTTGGGTTTGGCTGGTAGGAGTAAAAGAAACAAATCTGAGCGGATAAAATGGAAACAAACAAAATGAAATCTCTGTGAAATCATAGTATAAACATCGAGGGTTTGGTCATGATGCTTGACCATACCTGTTAATGAAACCCTCACATACAGAGCATGAAAAACTTTCAACCCGTAATGAAAAGATTTTTAATTTACTTTGTCAGCAAAAGGATTAAGTACAAGGTATGATACTTGTGCATTAATTCTCATGACTAGCATGACTATAGTTGATTGGAAAAGGGTTTAAATATACAAAAATGTTCATAATTCAAATGCGAACCAACCAATCATATAGAAATCATATCAACATTCAAAACATTCAAAAGGTAAGTCATTCAAGTGTTATATATAGAATGGATACAAGCACAATGACGCTTTAAAATAATTCTTTGAATAGGAATATAATACGAAACTAAGTTTTCATGTTTGATTCATTATTTCAGTCATGAATCAAACATGAAACAAAACAAAAACACAATTTTTAAAGAATTAATGAACATCTTTTATAATCCAGTAATCATCTCCAAATGATAATATTACAAGATGAGGTGAAGGAAGATACACAAAGTGTCGTTTGTCGTTCAAATAGCGAAATCGTGTAGGGATTCCAACAATGGCGATTTACTGGGTGAAGCAGTTATCTCTGCATCACTAGAGAATTCATGTTAGGATAGATCAAAATAGTTGAAAATTAAAGAACAATCGATAGTAAGTCCAACATCCCAATCAAACTCAAAAACATCACACAGTCTAGTGTCAGATGTCTTTCTGTCCAAATGCAATCTGGTGACAAGTTTTAATTATGAGAGAGATGATATTTAAGCCAATGACTCTGATACTATTGACAGGGCCGTTGCTAACAGTAGGCATCCATAGCCTCAGCAGGGATACCAATTAACCCACTATGACACCTCTACCCTGTCCAAGAACTATCCATTCAAGATGAAGGACATTTTACGATTAATATCAAAATTTATACCTAATAATTTTCTTGAACCCGACATTGCTTCGCTGCCAGCAGGCCTATTCAATACCATAGAGAATTTGTCTTGGCATCATGCATGCATTTACTCACTGCTTGTAGACCTATTCAGTATCTCGACAGGTTTACAGACACTTCCGACAACTCTCTAGAAGTTATTTACAATTTGACGGAAATTTATGATCTTCAGGAGAGAGGGGAGATGTTGGAAATTTCAGATTCCGAAACACTTGATATTTTCCAACTTAATTTTTTGCTTGACGAACTTCATCGTGATCTGAAATTAGTTTTCTGATAAGAATAACTTTTCGAGGACAGGAAGGCATACTTGTTTTCTTTAAAAATAGGGACAACGTAAAGAGCTTTAATGATGATCGTATCTTCTCATGATTATAAAGTGAAACCAGGAAGATTATTCTGAACATGAAGTTTCTTTTGCTAGTATGAGTTTCATCCATTTACAACACTGATACTTTGAAATGACCTTGACTTTTGATTTATGATGAGGCATTATGGTTTCCTTTCATGAACTAAATGGTGACACAGACATAAATTTATTTAGAAAGCAGTGAAAACAAACAAAATGAAAAGAACCAAAATAAAAAAAACAAAAAGAAAATAAAAAAAATAAAAATATGTATAGAGGTGGATCTGGAATCATCATGAAAATTATCTCTTGAGAGCTTGGCCATTCACTAGAAAAGTGTCTGTCCGTCCCTCCAAATTGTGTATACGGAAAGAGATGGGACCTAGTTTTTTAGAGATTACAAACAATCCCAACCACAGGTTCTGGAACTTGGTGTGTTCCCCTTTTCCCTCATGGGGTTTATCCCATTTGAGAACCATGTCTCCTACCTCAAAGTTTCTGTCTGATGAGGAGTTTGAATCAAACCAACTTTTTACAATCTTCTAATGCTGATCCAACTTCTTCTTCGCTTGTGCTCTCACTTCCTCCAGTTTTAACAAGGCATTAATTCGACTTTCCAGAGGAGGGCAGTCCTCTTTTTGGACTTTTTGCGATAATTGTAGAGATGAAAGTAAAACAAGAGGAGGCATGATTGATTATCTCTCGTAGACGAGGAAGAAAGGGGAATTACGAACATAGGTTTTTGGTGTCACTCTGTCAGCCTAGAGTGCGTTAAATAATGCGTTGTGTCATTTCTTGCGATTTTCAGAAACTATCCTCTTGATAATTTTGATCAAATTTTTATTTGTTGATTTCGCTCGACCATTTCCTTGGGGGTAGTAGCTGGCGGAATATTTCAATTTAATCCCTTTTTCTAAAGAGAACACATTCATATCCAGGGATGAGAAACAATATGCGCTATCAAATACTAAACATTTGGGAATGCCGAATCTAGTAATGATATTTGAATTAAGGAATGATACTACATGATTCGTGTTTACCACTTTCAAAGGTGCAACTTCGGACCATTTGGTAAAATAATCTGTTGCTGTAATAATATACTTGTGCTGCTATGAAGAAGAAGGATTGATTGGTCCTATGATGTCAAGACCTCACTGCTGAAAAGGTGAATCTAAAGTAATAGGCTGCAAAGGGAATGCTTCCTTTTTTACTCGTCCAACAACCTTTTGGCAGATTATGCATTTACGACACATCGCATGAGCACATTTAAATAACATGGGCCAATAGTACCAGAATCTCAACACTTTGTGAGCAGTGGTGTCTCCACCAATGACTACCAACCTCACCTGCGTGAAGTTCAGATAGTACTTTCCCCGTTTCATCCTTTTCCAAACAACGCATAAGAACACCGTCGAAATTCTTTCGAAACAATACATCGTTTATTAATTGGAAAGATGCAGATTTTAGTCTTAGTGCTCTTCTGTTTTTAGGATTAAGATAGCGAGATGTAGATCCATGTGTTAAATAAAATTTGATATCATCATACCAAGAATTAGCAACAACTTGTGAACAACTAATTTGTTTTCCATTGTGCTGATTTACAGTTAGAGTGTTAATTTGACTTTCATGTTCTTTAACTGAATCAACGACTAGTTTACACATGCCTTGACCTCTAACAATTTATGTAGGGGTTATTTCAAGGTCATATTCTTGTAACAACGTCATCCAGTTTGCCCATTTTTCACCCAATTCCTTTTGTACCAACAAGTTTCTCATAGCCGGATAAGGAACGATGACTTTAGTTCTGGATTTCAGCAGGTATGACTGAAAGTGTTTCACTAATTTAAAAACAATATATGCATGTTGATCCACAATTGGGTAATTTAGCTCTGCCCCTTTGAAGGCTGAGCTCATGAAAGAAATGGGTATTTCATTTCTTTCAACATTCTTTTGTTTCAACATAGTAGCATAAGATCGATCAGAGGTGAAAGTATAAAGAGTGAAATCTTGGGAAAAATCGAGGCTCATCGATGAAGGAGCTTCTACTATTGATTTTCTAATAGAATCAAAATCTTGAATTTCTTGGGGTCCCCAACGATACTAAACATCATTTTTAATTAAATTCTTTAAAGTCCTTACCATTTCTGATAAACTTGGGACAAATATTCCGATGAAGTTAATTTTTCCTAAAAAGGATTGCATGGATTTTTTGGAAGAGAGAGGGGAGAGTTTAGCAACAACTTGGGTTCTTTTCGGGTCAATAATCATTCCATATTTGGAAACTATGAACCCAAGTAATTTTCCTTGCTCTACCACAAAGACTGATTTCTTAGGGTTGAGAGATATGCCATACTTGCAACATCATTATAGGACATCCCTAAGGTGAGACAAGTGATATTTTTAGAAAAAACGGTAACGTCATCAAGATAGACTAGCACTGATTGATTTACGAGACCACGAAAGGAAATGTCCATTGCTCTCTGGAAAGTGGCCCCAACATTTATGATCCCAAAAGGCATCTTCCTGTAGGTAGAACTCCCCCATGGGGTACAAAAAGTGGTCTTGAGCCGATCTAGGGGAGACATGAGGACCTGATTATATCCTGAAAAACCATCTAACAGAGTAGTCTTTCTGAACCAGATACCTACTGAATGATTTGTTCCATTGGAGGAACAAGATAGTTGTCTTTATCAGATACTTAGTTCAAGTTATGAAAGTCGACACAGAGTCAAATTTCACCACTTTTCTTCCTTACAGGAACTAGATTAGACACCCATTGTGTGTGTCTCACTGAGAAAATTATCTTTTCATTTAGTAGTTTATTCAGTTCTTTCTTGACAGTGGGTTCTAATTTGGGGTGCATCTTTCTTAATTTTTGCTGAAAAGGCTGAGTTTGTGGTTTCATGGGGATGACATGTTGTATTATATTAGGGTCAAATGTTTTCAAATAATCATATGTCTAGGCAAAAACATCTTTAAATTCTTTAAATAATTTAATAAAGGAAGATTGTTCTTTCTCGGAGCATCCCATTCCCAAATTAATATTCTAAGGATTTTCCTTAGTCCCTAAATTTACCATCTCATAAGTCAAAGAAGAGTTGCTCATTTTACAATTAACTAACCCTCTAAACTTATCATGCAAGTCATAAAACCTCTCTAGTCTTACAACGAGTTTACCATATCGGACGTCAATTCAGAAGATCTAGGATCTGATATTACCATGAAGTTGTGGAGGTCTTCATCATGAGTTCCCTCATCGATGACTGCACCTTGGAAGGTGTCCTCCATATGCAATAATATGATGATCTGTTGGTCATCGTCGAACACTCTCCAATTGGTGATGTTGTCTGAGATTGACGGCCTGAACAACAATTTGATCGAAAATGCATTAGAAGAAAGACCTTCTGCGGGCAATAGTTTAGAAGAAACATTAGCCAATATATCAACCTCCGAATTACTTAGTCTAGGAATGGAATTTATGTTAAATGCTGAGAATTTTTGCATTAAACTCCATACCTTAGTTTGGTAACTTTTCAGATGTGGTGACAAGCAATGTATGGAGTTTCTTACCTGCTTGACTACAATTTCTGAATCACCGAATACAATTTAATTTTGTACATCCATATCTAGAGATTTCCCAAGCCCTTGTAAAAGTGCTTCATATTCGGTGGTGTTATTAGTGCACTCGAACTCTAATCGACAAGCAATGAAAGTTTTATTACCTGTAGGATCTATGAGTACACATCTTGCACCGACTCCTTTGTATTTGGATCTGTCAAAGTACAACGACCAGATTTGAGCTTCATCGACAGTGTTTGACACACTTGGCAAAACTGTGGACTGAGTACATGTCATAAGTTCTGATTGTTGCCCAGGATCAGTGAAAGTGGAAATTTTGGTCATGAAGTTACTAAAGAAGGTGTTCATTCCCCGCATTTCAAATGAATTAGTAGATGCAATAAATAATTCATTTTCATTATTTATATCCGTCACGGTGTGCTTGAGATAACGTTCACGATTTATCCTAATTTTGTTAGGTTGTCCATTTTCTGGCAGCCACAAATAAGATCAATCAGTGGCAAAGTAACCATGGAGTTGTTCAGACCAATCCCTGCTTAGAAAAAAACCATAGACTTTAGGGATGTCAACAACAATGATGTCAATAATTTGGTGAACCTTAGGATTAGAAGATAACCTAAATATAAAATTCTTAAGTTCACCAATTACCTTAACGTTCGTCCGATCAAGCTGAATGATTTTGAGATTAGAAGGTTGAACTTTTGCATTTATTTTTTGACAAACGGATAAAGGCATCACATTTGATGATGCGTCAGAATCTACCATGCAATTATGTACATTCCTATTGAAAATTTCAAAAGTTAATAAGAAAGGAGGGACATTTTTACGAGTGTTAACAACAAAATTCTGTGAATTTTTGGCCGCTGTCCCTGAAACAGTTTTATCTACATTTGATACAGTTTTTTCAGCTAAGTCCCTTTTATCCAGAGGTTCAAATGTCGTTTTAGTAGGGATATTTTTGGCTATTTTAGAACTAATTTCCGCAGTTTTCTTGCTTCTACGATTGCTGTTCTTATTGTTTTCTACGATACTTTGAAGCATTTTCTGTAAAATAAGAGGAAATTTCAAAATCTCGAAAACAAAAATATTAGCCCTTAGTTTTTTCAGATCTTCAATTAAGTCATATTCTAAAACTGGGGTTGCTAAACTTTGTTTTATTTCAGCTTGTTTCGACTATTTTGGAGGCACATTATTACTCACTTCAGAAGAAGGTTTGCTCTAGGTTTTGCTTCTTGTGTTGTAAGGGTGGACAATTTCAAAATTTGCTTGGAAAATACTGTTAGAGAAGTGCCCGAAGATATTGGGAGATGAATCTTCTTCTTCCGGTACTTCTTCCTCAACTACGTCTTACAAATTTCAAGAGGGGCAGAAGAAGAATTATCATGTGCTTCTAGAATAGTTTGCAAAGTGTATTGCAAGCTTTCAAAATTGAGACCTTCAATGGTTGGATTTGACCGATTGGGAGGAAAAGGTTTTCTAAAAGGAGGTTTAAAACTTCTTTTGCTTGAGGATGCCTCCTCGACTAATCTCTTTAGGTCCATGACTCTATTTGATAGTTTTTGGAAAGCTTTCTGCAAGCTCTCTAAGTCTAAATTTTCAGGCTGACTTTTGGCTTGGGGAGGCCTAGTAAGGATTTCTGTTTTCTTTTTAGAGGATGAAGCTGTTTCAACTTCACTGTTGAGATTATCTTTTAAGATTAATATATCCTTTTCGATTTGGCTTGCCTCCTCAAAGGATTCTAGCAATGTGTTCTTCTTAGACCTTTTGACCCAAATTGCTATGTTGTTGTGTAGAGCTTTGGTGTAATATGCAACAATTAGAATTTCAGCGGGCATTGAATATGTCGGAATTCGATTCTTTAATGTAAGAAATCTCTGGTTAAAATATTTTACTTTCTCCTTAGGATTCATTTTTAGGCTGGAGAGCTCCATAACCAAGACTTCAAGATATTTATCATCTCCAAACTTTTGTAAGAAACAGGTTTCAAACTTGTCCCAGGAGATAATGGTTTGGGGCTGTTGGGCGAAATACCACATGGAGGCATTGCCCTCATATGTATAAGGAGAGAGTTTTCATACTACATCTTCATGCTCTACACTTTGGAGTCTAATGGCCAACATAAACTTCTTTATGTGAGCTGGTGTCACTAGTTCAATGGGAAACTCAGGATTATCGTTTGAGGTAGTTGCTGTTTCAAGCATAACATTTTTATCTGAATGACTACGTGTTACGATAGGGGAGCGAGTGTGCGGGGGAGGAGTCTTCCGACTTCCATGTGCCATCAATTGAAATTGGGCCCTCCTTCTAGTATCATTTGTTGATGGGAAAAATTGACAAGCCATCAAATGGAAGAACAAGTCCGTGTTGGTCACTATAATTGCTTAATTGATTCAAACAACCAAGTGATACATAAATTATCAACCCAGGGAAGTCTTTTGTTTCAAAGATAACCACGCACTATATATTCTCAATTCCAAAACCAACTTAGTGTTGTAGTAAAGAAAATTAAATTAATCACACTTGCTTGAATAAACTGAAGTTCTGAATTAAATCACAGGAAAGCAACTCCCCTATTGCAAATCTTTAAGGATTAAACTAAGAATCCTGGATTACATTATAATAACACTTGCAATGGGAAAGAACAACTATTCTGCAATCAAAGAACATGACCCTTACTCTCAACAGAGACTTCAGCATTAACACTCTTTCATGAAAACAGTAATGCAGAAAACAATTAACTCTATCTAACAGAGAACAAAGCCACCTAGCTCCTTCCCTTCTAAGCAGGAGCCTTGAGCCTTATTTCTGTTTTAGCACACTGGTGAGGTTGAGGCTTATAGAGAACAGGGCAGTCTGATCCCTTCCTTTCTGAGCAGGGATCCTTGACCCAGTTTCTAACTAGCGCAATTGCAGAAATAATGGAAGTCTACAAAGAACAGGATGTTTTGGTTCCTTCCTTTCTGAGTAGGAACCCTTTAACCCAATCCCTAGCTAGCACACTTGCAGAGGTAAATGAAATCTACAGAAGACAAGGTGTTTTGATTCCTTCCTGTTTGAGCAGGAACCCTTAACCAAATCTCTGGCTAGCACACTTGCAGAGGTAAATGAAATCTATAGAAGACAAGGTGTTTTGATTCCTTCCTGTCTGAGCAGGAACATTTAACCAAGCCTCTGGCTAGCACACTGGCAGAAGTGAATGAATTCTACAGAAGATAGGATATTCCGATTGCTTACTGTCTGAGAAGGAACCTTTAACCCTGTCTCTGCTTAACCTCATAAAATCATCGCACAAGATTGCTGATAAAAAGAATTACAAATTCCATTCAATAAACTAAGATAGAGTCAGTAGTGTTTCAGCAAAGCGGAATCCATTAAAAACAATGTTTCAACAAACGACAGTTAAACAAAGCATAAACAGAATTTGTACTAACACATTTCTAACTAATGGGTGAATCTTGTGAAGAAGGTGGGCCCTCCCTTCTCACAAGATTCCCCTGAAACGAAAAAGCTAGAGAAGGATACTCAAAGCAGTCTTATATTCATCTGTCGAAATATCACATTACAATTTGGAAAAATAGAATACGTCCCGCTTCTCTAGAGTTGCTTCAATACATAAAAAACTTGGCATCCTCGAATGATGATTTCCTCTTATTTAAAGAGGAAATCCCTTCGATACAATTGATCAAAAATTACAGTGTGTATCTGAGTCCTATATTTAGCCGGATCTTCTTTCTAATTCAGAACAAGATGTCCTAATCTTACGCAACAGAAATGCTATTACATAAGCTGACTGAGGTATTGCTGTTACGGCTGGTGTAACAACTTCTTCTTTTTGTTGCTGATGCTGTTTCAGCATCGCAATTCACAGGCTGTTTCAGCCACGTGAATTGCGCTCTGACTGTGTTGACCGCTGATTGTAACGGCTTGTGTTTCAACATCGTCGGTTCTGGCAGTTTCCTCTATGTTTCAGCATCTGCAACTCTGGACTGTGTAACAGCTCTATGTTTCAGCATTTGCAACCTCGGACTGTATGGAAGCTTCGTGTTTCAGCATCAGTGGCCTCGAACTGTATGACAGCTCTTTGTTTCAGCAACTGCGACCTCAGACTGTATGACAGCTTCGTGTTTCAGCAATTGCGACCTCGGACTGTATAGCAGTTCTGTGTTTCAGCAACAACGACCTTGGACAGTTCTATGTTTCAGCAATAGGCCTCAAGTGCTAATCTGTAGTTTTGAACACTGATGCATTTCTAATCAATGGTTAAGTACGAGAGTGATGTAAAATATTATGCAAAACAGATTAAACGTATAGTAATGAGAAGGGACATTGTATACCTTTGGGATGATCAGATAAAGTGATAGCATGAGTCTAAATATGGGTGATCAAGAGTATAATAGTGGAAAAAAGTATAGGAAAAAAGGTACATTGTGTGGTCCTAACATCCCCCCCAACTCAGGGTGTTGCATGTCCTCAGGCAACTCACTCTGAATCAGAGTCTTGATACCGACTCTGATCATGTAAGTTACTCAAGCTGTAACTCTGGGAGGTACTGTCCGTTGGCATTCTGAACCCTTGCGCCTGCTGCAATCTTTGCCATGCTGCTGTTTCTACCTTCTTAGGCAACTTATATTTGATTTGATACCTTTCTATTGGCAACCAGATGATAGGAAAATAGAACTTGTACCCTATCCAGTTTTCAGCACAATGTCTAACACACTGGATATAGTTGGGTATCCTGGAAATTGCTACTTCTAAGTYGGTGGGACCAAAAGGATTGTGCTGTTGTCTCTTCTCTGTGGATTGCTGCCAAAACAGGTTATTGGCTTGCAGGGCAGGAATCTCTATGGATTTGATGATCTGTTCACAATCCTGGAGCACTTCTGATTGTAACTGCTGGACATGTTCAGTCACCCCTGGTTGTTTTAAGAATTCATAGTATTGTGAGATAAAGGTAGCTGCCCTCTGAGGTTCTGGTCTAATCCAGAAGAGGAGATTATCTTCATTGTGCTTGGCAGCCGAAAATTCACCTTGCCAAATGATTTGATTGAGGAGAAAGGAAGTAAATGCTCGAAGTTGAACATCCCCAACAAGAGGATTTATGTTCAACAACCTGTTTTCTGGAATAGCCTCATTATGGAAGTATGCCTCATAGAGGAGGTGCTGATCCCTGGTAGAGGCAGCTACAAAATTTTTGATAAAATCTGCTGATTGAATGACTTCATAGGGTTTACCCTCTATAATGGACTTGATTTGAAACCATATGATTCTCTCCATCAGGAATAAGGAGTAGTTGCAAGATGGCTTCCTTGTGTCTAGTAGCTTCTGCATCAAATCAAATACCAGGACCAATCTGTCTTTCAAGTCTTTGTTTTTCTTCTTAAGCTCACGAGCTACCTGGCGTGTCTGGTCCAATGCTTCCCAATTTGAGAAAGTTTGATTTATATAGATTTTTTTGTGTACTTGCAGGTTTTTGGCTTGTGTTTCAGCATACTCTTTCTTCCATTTTTGTATTTCTGCCTGCTCATCCCATAACTGGGAAGTCTGAGTTTCGGCATGGGAAGTAGTGGGATGAGGTGAGGTTTGAGTAGATTGTTCCCTGGAAGTGGAGAGATTGATTTGATTGGGAGGTACAAATTCCTCCATGGGCATTGTTTGCACAACCTTGTCGACAACAATAGGGGCTTCTTTTGTTGCAATGCAAGACTCAGTCTTAAGCTTGAGAGGGCCTGCTGGTTCTTGTGTTGCAGCAGGTTCAGCCTTGGGCTTGCTAGGGCCTGCTGGTTCTTGTGTTACAACAGGTTCTTCCTTGACTTCAAAAGGTGAAGGAGTAGGGGTTTCCCCCGGCACTGGAACTTGAATCACCTTGTAGCCAACCTGATGATAAACATCGCCACATTGGCAACACATGTATTCTTTGTATACGTTCTCTGTGGTCTTCTCTGACAAGTTTGCTGTTCGGGCTAAGGTGTACAGATTTAGTTCTTTTTCATATGCTTCCCTTTCCCTGACTAATTCTTACTGATATGCTTCCAATTGAGACTTTAAAAAGTTGTTTTCTTCCAAGACATCGGCCATTGTTTGTTTGGATTTAGAGGTGACTGGTTCTTGTGTGGCAGTCATAGCCTCATGAACTGGTGCTTGTGGAGTAGCTACAAGAATGGAAACTGATGCTTGTGTTTTAGCCTCCTGGTGTAAGGAGAGTAGTGTTTCAGCACCCTCAACCTCTGATTCCTGAATCTCCAGGTCAATGTCAGTGTCAGTGGCTGGTTCTTGTGTTTCAGCCACTGCATGGGTAGCTGGTTTTTCAGCTACTGTGTTCGAGGAGAATGGTGTTGCGGCATCCGGGGTCTCAATTTCCTCAATTTCAAAATCAGTGGCTGGTTCTTGTGTTTTAGCCACTGGATGTTGTGTTTCAGCATTCGGGGTCTCAGTTTCCTCAATTTCAAAATCAATGGCTGGTTCTTGTAACTCAATGTCAGCGGCTGGTTCTTGTGTTTCAGCCACTGAGGTTGGAATAGGCGAAGACCCCGGGGTTTGGGAAGTTGAAGATGTACGGGGTATCAGTCGAATAGGTGGGGGATCTAGGGTAGTGGTCATCTAGGGTGGCCTCATTGAGGCTCTTGTTCTCTTTTTGCGCAAGAAGGGTGGAAAGGGGGTAATCTGTTTTCGTTTTCTTGGAGGTCTTTCCTGTATGATGGGGCGGGCGACATTTTCTGGTCCAGAGTCATCACTAAGAATATGAAGGGAGAGAGTGGATGACTCTGGTAGGGTATGTGGTGGATTTGGTGGGGTAGGGGAATTGACTGGACTGGTTGGTTCTGTGGGCGGTGTTATCACTGAAATTTCGTCCGCACAGGGTGACAAGAACTCCGCATCGTCAACACAGGACTGGAGTCATTCATGGCACAGGATTAATTCCTCAGCATTGCAAAAGGGTCAAAACTATACAAAATGGCCAAAAAATTGCAAGG
>ML790523.1:41750-65997 GCA_009831015.1 Picea engelmannii | reverse complement strand
ACTAACACACTTCTAACTAATGGGTGAATCTTGTGAAGAAGGTGGGCCCTCCCTTCTCACAAGATTCCCCTGAAACGAAAAAGCTAGAGAAGGATACTCAAAGCAGTCTTATATTCATCTGTCGAAATATCACATTACAATTTTGAAAAATAGAATACGTCCCACTTCTCTGGAGTTTCTTCAATACATAAAAAACTTGGCTTCCTCGAATGATGATTTCCTCTTATTTAAAGAGGAAGTCCCTTCGATACAACTGATCAAAAATTACAGTGTGTATCTGAGTCCTATATTTAGCTGGATCTTCTTTCTAATTCAGAACAAGATGTCCTAATCTTACGCAACGGAAATGCTATTACAGAAGCTGTCTGAGGTATTGCTGTTACGGCTGGTGTAACACCTTCTTCTCGTTGTTGCTGATGCTGTTTCAGCATCGCAATTCATGGGCTGTTTCAGCCACGTGAATTGCGCTCTGACTGTGTTGACCGCTGATTGTAACGGCTTGTGTTTCAGCATCGTCGATTCTGGCGGTTTCCTCTGTGTTTCAGCATCTGCAACTATGGACTGTGTAACAGCTCTGTGTTTCAGCATTTGCAACCTCGGACTGTATGGCAGCTTCGTGTTTCAGCATCAGTGGCCTCGAACTGTATGACAACTCTGTGTTTCAGCAACTGCGACTTCGGACTGTATGACAACTTCGTGTTTCAGCAATTGCGACCTCGGATTGTATAGCAGTTCTGTGTTTCAGCAACAACGACCTTGGACAGTTCTGTGTTTCAGCAATAGGCCTCAAGTGCTAATCTGCAGTTTTGAACACTTATGCATTTCTAATCAATGGTTAAGTACGAGAGTGATGTAAAATATTATGCAAAACATATTAAACGTATAGTAATGAGAAGGGACGTTGTATACCTTTGGGATGATCAGATAAAGTGATAGCATGAGTCTAAATATGGGTGATCAAGAGTATAATAGTGGCAAAAAGTATAGGCAAAAAGGTACATTGTGTGGTCCTAACAGTCCGGTCCGGGGTTGTCTAAATAACCCAAGCCGTTTGGTGTAACCTGTTCTGACGGGTTTAATGGATCCGTTAGCCAGTATGAAGTCCTAAAATAAAGAAAAGGGAATAAACTAACTAATGTTAAAACTATAATATATACATATACTATAATATAATTATTATAAATTTATTTAAGCATAGAAAGAAAGCATAAAAATATCACTTATGAACAGAATTTATAGGTTTCAAGTTTTAATGGAAACTTATGAAATCAATGTAAAGATAATTTTTTTTGAGAAGCAGATAAATAAATCGCATTTCTATATTTTCTGTTTTCTAATTATAAATCATATAAAACTTGAATTAACTAAATTGTGAAACAAAGATACATAGATGATCAAAGCCAATTTGAGATTCTCCTGTTTCACTAATGACAAAAATTAGAAGAAAGTGAAGCTAATGTGTTATTTTTTTCATTAAATGTGTCTGTGCTTCTGTACGAACCAAGAGCATCGATCTGCCTCGCCTGTGAAAGAAATCTGCAATAGGCTTATACTGGAATTTTCCTGAATAAATTCAAAGAAGGTATTGGCAGCTGAGATTTAAGAATAGAATATGGAACCCATATTAATTCTGTGATCTTATAATTGTAAATGATTACAGTCAGAGAAATATTTGTGTAATACATTCATTTCACTCATCAACTAAACTTCAAAGAAAAGTCCTGATATTAAAATTGATACGATGATCACAGTCACAATATCTGGAACAACAAATCATGAACGACATCTATAGCATGAATATCATGGAACATAACATTTCATTGAGAGTAAAGCTACACAACATATTAATATCCCAATATCAAAGAAAACAAAACCTCAATGAAACAACATTCACAATGGACTAAAGCCGAAATGCTGTATGCTGTTCCATTAAGTCCTGGAAATCATTCGTCCATAATTGGTTCTAGGCCAAGGTGCCCTTCATTTACAAAATGCAGAGTATTTAAAGTGTTTTTTGAAATCTCATCTTCCTATCTCCTAGGATAGGATAAGATCTCATGGGATCAAAATATTACAAAAAAGTGTCGTTTGTCATTCAAATAGTGAAATCATGTAGGGCTTCCAACAATAGTATGGTTGCCTCTTCTTTTCCAAGACCAAACTCCCTTTCTTCTCTCCCCCCTCTATTAAAATTTCTTTTTTCTTTTTCTTCCATGAATGTAGGACTCTTACAATTCCATTAATCATTGCACTCAATGTATGCTTCAATAACTAGGCGAGCTGAATCTTCCACTAACCCCTTACATGCATTCAATGATACAATTCCCATGATGGGTGTACTTAGTCCATACTTCCATAATGTTGGCCCTTGACCAAGTTTTGGGAGATTCTTGGTCATAGTGACCTATTTTGGGACTTCGACAACCTGTCAAAGGAGGAGCGCAAGACTAAGCGGAGATCATGAGATCTAGGCCCACTTTTGGATCCTTTTTGTGTTTTTGGGAATATGTAACAGGAATGGGATGTCGGCCCATGGGTTTACCCATGTTTAGGCCTATTTTGTATGTATAAATAGAAGGATATGAAATGTAAGAAGTCGTCGAATAGTGCATCTATGTGATGTGAATGTATGCTAAGTGCGAGTAGATTCTATAATGTTTTGTGCATGACTGTAAGAGACTTGCAGAGCTAAGTGCAGGTCCTTGTAGCAGATTGTGGAGGGCTTAGTGCTGTAACGAAAGGAAGAAGGATATAGTCAGCTGCGCAAATCTTCTGTCCTATGCGGAGTAAGGGTTTTGATGGATTTTTGCTTATAACTTGATTGAAAACAATAAAGAAGAAGAGTTGGTGGACATAGCCTCAGGGTGGGGGTGAACCACATAAATGCTATGTTGCCTTGCTTTGTGCTTGTCTTAATGTGTTTATGTCTTCTTTTGCTAAGTGATTTAAGATGATTAGATAGATCTGCTTATACTTAGTGCTAATGATATGTGAGAATATTAGATCTGATCCATATGAATGTGCTTAGTGCTTGATCTACTAGATCTAACCTATCTATTGATTCTAAGTGCTTAAGTACGTTACAATAGTGTGAATGTTGTGAAGCCTTGCTTTATCAACGATGTGATTAATGAATATATATTGAGGAACGAATGGTGCTAAGTGCTTTATTAAGTAGTACAATCATAGATCTGTGTCCCAGCTAAGGTTGCAGACACTTGAGTCTTGCAACTACCCCTGCCTCTACCTCAGGTGAGATTTCATCTGCTTCGCAGGTAATGTCAAAAGGGCTGATAGTTAGGGATTTTTTGGTGCGTTGTTGTAGCATTGAACCCTGGGTCTTCTCCTGTGAACACAAATGGTTCCATTGCTGGGACCTAAAACTGTGATTGCTGGGAACTGAGGAAGAAGAAGATTTATGCAAAGATTCGACCTGGAATTGTGAAAGATCTATGCATAGATCTGTGCCCTGGTGCACAGTAGTCTACTTGACTTATAAAGCTCTGTGCTAAAAGAAAGAAGCCCCATTTGAAGAAAATAGGTCGGATCTGAAGGAAAGAAGCAATATCTGAAAGCTTTGTGCTCTAAGGAAGGTAAAAGTGAGAAGTTCTGATTAAAAGAGGTAATATCTGCAAGCTCTGTGTTCTGATAAAGGTAATAATAGTTAAAAGTTTTAGATCTGGAAGCTTTGTGTTCTGTAGAAGTAAGATAAGTGGAAATTTTTGTTTCTAGAGTATGGATCTAGGTATATTTAATAGAGTCTGTCCTAGTTTGAAAACTAGGGAATTAATAGCTGAAAGAAGGTTTGATACGAGTAGATCTGATAAGAATAGTGAAATATATGTTATACCTATGCATAGAAAGAATGTTTGGACTAACGAATGGATGCAGGATCCCAGAAAGAATTTATTGCAGGTTAGCTCCTATGATCCTAGTGCACAATACATAAGAGGATGGGGATCATTTAAAAGAAAGAGAGGATTAACCCTCTATTAAAGTTGCATAAAACCGTGACATCTTGCTAAAGAATGCCCTGGGAGAAGACCAAGTTTTCTTTGTTGCAAAGTTATGGACCATGAAGTGTTGGATTTCCCCATAATGTTTTCTAAGCTTGAAGGAATGAATCTGAATCAAGAAAACCCTAAGGCAGCTCCAGAGGCTATAGTAGAACCCCGGGAAGAATCAGAGAAAATATTTCTACAGATGAGAGAAACCTTGAATAACCGCTGACATATTAGATTATCAGAGATCTTTAAAGACAAGGAACACCTTGAAGAAAGAATATGAGACTTAGACATTGATTGTGTTCTATATGAAGAAACATAGGTGAATATCATGACAAAGAGAACTTGGGAAGCTATGGGAATGCCTGCTATGATTCCTTCATTAGGTGGATTAGGGTTATTCAGAGGAAAATTGGTAAACCTGTGTGGAAGGCTCACTCATATACCTATGACCGTCAATGGAACTTTGACAAAGGAATATTTTGAGATTATTCAATTTATTGAGAACAACGCCCCATTTACCATGTTAATAGGAAAACCTTGGATTGACAGAGATCAATCCAGATGAAAGGATGAAGAAGAAGTTTTGGAGCAGAATAAACAAGAATTAAAAGATTTCATGACCAGAAAGATTGCACAATTGATTGAAGAACATGAGAACAGATCGAAGCTAATTGACACTAGATACCCTGATGTCGAAGCTGCAAGAACACTAGGAGACCCACAAAATATTGAATTACTTACCCTAGATAAAGAAGAGGTATTTCCCCTGAATCCTAGGAAATAATCTCAACAACCCGCAATGACTATGTTAAAAGAAGATAAGAATCAGAATGGAAAAAGACATACTAAGCCGAAGCTCACTGGAAAGAAGGCTAGAAAGATAAGTAAGAAGAGGGCTAAGATTGAAAAGTTACAGAACATTCCAAAGGGAACTTCGCAGAAAGAAAATTTGCAGAATTAGAACTTCACCGAGATATCAGAACAATGACACATGGTACTTCGCCAGGGAGAAGCAATATCGTTGTTGGGGCCGATATATCCGTTCTAATTCTACTCCGAACGGGTCAAAAAGAATTTACAACTCGACACCAGACCATTGGATCACACCATAACAGATAGAACAAGAGTTAATGAGGCTTCATATCCGTTACAAGCAAACCGTTTCCAATTTTCCTACTTATCCCATCGAGCCATGCATGGAGAATAGTTTTTCTAACTAAGAGTTTGAGCCCACAAACTAAGTGAATTGTATATAGTGATCATTGCGCTATTGTTGTTTGTTCTAGTGCCGTATCTAAGTTCATCGTGACCCCAATAATTTTAATCCTGAGCGCATATGTTCGACGAGCTCACCACAATTTAAGAATCAATAATAGAAGTTCTCCTTGACTTGTTGACTGAAAGCATCATGTCAGAGAGAGGAGTGTCTACAAGTGTACAAGCATCTTCGATGAGAGGACTACCGACCTCTCCATCCACTGCTCAAGCCAGTCCATCCCAGCCAGTAGATGAAAAGCGAACTAAGCATAGGGATGATCTTGTGAATGCTAAGTTAATCCCGAGTACACTACCCACCTATCTACCCCTTCTGAGTGGCGCGATAAATCGAGACAGTGTGCCCAGAGATTTTGAGTATGCCTTGGTCACTGCGTACCTCCCAAAGGGGATACACACAGTTCACGCTGACTAAGATAAAATTGCAGTGTTGAAGTTTAGTGACTTCAACCTCGGCGACAAGAAGGTCTATAGCATGCTCTCCCCACATAAGTATCTGACTAGAACAAAAGGAAATAATTCAAAGATAATTCCTCAATCATGGACCCATAACCTTGCACAGTCCACACTGCTCAACGTCATGAAGATCCCACCCTTCGGAGGACACCAAGAGGTGAATGCATGCGTCAAACTGCTACTGTCCTATTACCATGGTGGATAATTGTGGTTAAACCGCCGTATCACAGTGGATCTGATGTTGATCAATCAGATCATAGGGCTAGGCATGCAAGGCCCTGACCCACATGATGTTTACCTGGGAAAATCCATGGATCGCGCTCTTGCGCAGAAGATTAAATACACCTACGGAGATGTCAAGAAGGGAATGCGAGGCTACAAGGTAGCTTCTATCCAGAGAAGTGCAGTGTGCCTCTCCTACCAATTGATCGCCAAAAATTTAGTGTGAAATAATCGACCCACCCAAGTCACTGGTTTCGTAGTTGACCTCGCAGGGAAGTGCGCAGAAGGAATTCAGATGAGTTGGGTGCAGTACCTGGTAAACCAGTTGGATTTGGATTGTAGGGAAGCCACAGATCAGGGATATAAATTTCACTTCAGTTGGCTATTGATCCTGATCACTTTCATTTCATGGGAGATGTTGGAAGGTGCGACCTTCCCAGACATCGATCCGTTTGAACCTCTGGCCACGAAATTCAGTACACTGTGGTACTCGAACGACATGAATAAACCATGGCAGTTAAATGCCATGTTCCATACGTATTACAACCAGTTGAAGGTACCCATCCAATCCGAGCCTTATATGACCTCGAATACCCTCCATAGGTTTCGGCCCTTAATGAAATTCAACGCGGACCACCATTTTATTTACATCACAGCGCACACAGATGAACATAAACAACAACTGCAATCATACTACAAGTTTATGGAGGATGACTTGGAAGACATTACCAAATAATGGTCAGCGGGCCTCCTTGTTCCAGTGGAGCCTGTGTAGATGTCTGATATTGACAGCCCATAAAAAACGCAGGATACACCCAGACCTAGAAAGATAAAGAAGACCAAAGAGGTCCATGATTTAGACAACGCATCTGTGAAGACCGCTTCCATCTCAGTAGAGCAAGGAGGTTATGGTAGAGAGATAGATGGCGCAAAAGTTGAAAAAAATAGAGGCGAGGTTACACCGCCTAGATACGAGGAGGAGACCTCAAAGAAAAGGAAGGTTTCCCCACTGAAACCCTCATCCCGAAAGAAAGTGAAAGCCACCAGGACCAAATTTGAGACCACCCTCACCTCAGACGACTTTGACTTCATCATCGCAACACTGAATGATGCTTCACTAGAGATAGCAGAGAAGAAAGAAGCTAAGCAGGAGGAGGTGTTCAGTCAGATTAAGGATGAGCTCCAAGGGGTGCAACATGCATTACGATCCATCTGCGCAGTTTCTATTGCGCCTCTGTCAGCGAGAATAGCAGAACTAGGTGATGAGCCAGCTCAACTACACCTCATTGTTGATACAGTCAAAGATCACCTTCGAAGAGCTCAGGAAGAGACAACACAAGCCACCCATGCTTTAGCGCAAGTACATAAAGACCTTGAGGAGCAATGCAGTGCTGTAAAACTGGAAAAGCTTGCTCTGCAAGCGAAGTGGGATGAAGAAAAATCATAGTTACAATAAAGAAAGGAACAATTACTCGCCGAGTAACTCGAAGTAAAGGAAATGGTTCACAAAGCACTTCTCTCCTTGACAGTCATCGAAGTAAAGGCCGAAGAACAAGTTCCACTACAGGTGGCACAACTTGAATAGGTAATCCAACAGTTCCAACAACGCATAACAAACTTGGAGCTCCGCACTGTGCCCAAGATCCCTCAGGATGTAAGAGACCTAAGGGAAGCAATTGCCCGTAGCACAGTTGACAGATTAAAATCTCTTTCCTTGGAGTGCAAGCAGCTAATTAACTGCAACGCCTAAACATATGAAAACCTCACTGAGAACCTAGAGTTACAGGCGCTATAGTCGCAGCGCTAAGAAGCAAAGAAGCATGTAGACACACTACATGCACAGCTAAAAGCTCTATCAGTTGTAGACAAGATGAAGAGGTCTCAGGAGCAACGCACCACCCAACAATAGATCCATATGATTCAAATAAAAGTGATGGAAGTTACTCAACGACTTCAACCAGTACAAGATAAGGCATGCCGATTATTCACAGAGGTTGAAAGTCGAGGAGCAAAGCTAGAACATATTGTCATTGCAACAAAACAATGCCTAGAAGGGTCCGTGAACGACACAGGGATCCAGGAATTCACCGAGAAAGAGGTCGTAGCATAGCAGCAGGTCGAAGTAGCTCGAGCCAAGCTCGAGGCCTTCAAAGTAGAACTGATTAGATCAGAGTGACTCGGGATGAGTCACATGTGAGTGTTGGGAGCATGTTGGCCCTTGACCAAGTTTTGGGAGATTCTTGGTCATAGTGACCTATTTTGGGACTTCGATAGCCTGTCGAAGGAGGAGTGCAAGACAAAGCAAAGATCACGGGATCTCGACCCACTTTTGGATCCTTTTTGGGTTTTTGGGAATATGTAACGAGAATGGGATGTCGGCCCATGGGTTTACCCATGTTTAGGCCTATTTTGTGTGTATAAATAGAAGGATAGGAAATGTAAGAAGAAGTTGAATAGTGCATCTATGTGATGTGAATGTATGCTAAGTGCGAGTAGAGTCTGTAAGTGCTCTATGCATGACTGTAAGAGACTTGTAGAGCTAAGTGCAGGTCCTTGTAGCAGAATGTGGAGGGCTTAGTGCTGTAACACAAGGAAGAAGGATCTAGCAGGATGCTCAAATCTTCTGTCATGTGCAGAGTAAGGGTTTTGATGGCTTTGTGCTTGTAACCGATTGACTGAAGAAAATAAAGAAGACGAGTTGATGGACGTAGCCCCAGGGTGGGGGTGAACCATGTAAACGTTGTGTTTCCTTGCTTTGTGCTTGTCTTAATGTGTTTATGTCTTCTTTTTCTAAGTGCTTTAAGATGATTAGATATATCTTCTTATGCTTAGTGCTACTGATATGTGAGAATATTAGATCTGATCCATATGAATGTGCTTAGTGCTTGATCTGCTAGACCTGACCTATCCATTGACGCTAAGTGCTTAAGTACATTATAACAATGTAAATGATGTGAAGCCCTACTTTATCAGTGAAGTGATTAATGATTATATATTGAGAAACTGATGGTGCTAAGAGCTTTATTAAGTAGTACAATCACAGATCTATGTCCCAGCTAAGGTTGCAGACACCTGAGTCTTGCAACCACCCCTGCCTCTACCTTGGGTGAGACTTCATTTGCTTCGCAGGTGTTGCCGAAAGGGACGGTAGTTAGGGCTTTGTTGGTGCGCTGTTGTAGCGTTGAACCCTGGGTTTGTTCCTTTGCCAACACATAACTAGGTGAGATGAATTTTCCACCAACCTCTTTCAATTATTGGTTTTAATAAGTCAAAGGAGGTAAATAATTAATAACAAAATGATTTATGGAGCTGGAATAAGATTCTAGGCATGTGGAGTCCCCTCAATTGCCCCTTTAGCCCCCTCTTTTGTGGAATCATAACATCCCGTGACTTTTTCTTTGTCTGTATGCAACTAGTGACGTATTTTATTTTTATTAAGTTCAATGCATAATGTTTACAAATTGCATCATTTGGCCCTTAGACATCCATCATATATACAAATATACACTTCTAATCCGGGGATCAAAACTAGAGTGTTAAATTCCCCTCCCCTTTGCTTTTGCACTATCCTTAGTGCACATCACCATACATCTCTCTCTCTCTCTCTCTCTCTTTATATATATATATATATATATATATATATAGTTTTACATCACAATATTCAATAATTTTGCATTTTAATGACTCCTACATCAATTCTAACTAACAAATTCTCATTCCCCTTAGCTTGCACAACCCAAGAAAGTGGACCCCCTTCTTGTTGGCCCTCGACCAAGTTTTGGAGAACCTTGATCATGTTTGACCATTTTTGGGACTTCGACAGGCTGGTCAAAGACAGAGCGCCCAGGCGAAGCAAAGATCGTGGGATCTCGCCCCTTTTTGTGGGATTTTTGGGTTTAGGGTTTATATAACGGGTATGGGATGTCGGCCCATGGGTCTTACCCATGTTTAGGCCCCTTTTTTAATGTATAAATAGTTAACTAGGAGATGTAAGAAGGATTCAGTTGTAAGCCAGTGAGATAAGTGCAAATATTTGTGAATGCTTTGTGCATACTATGTGTTGAGAACTTGCAGAGCTAAGTGCAAGTGATTGTAAGAAGGCTCTTTGCTGTGCCAAGCTCGGGGAAGGAGGATCTAGTGAGGTGCGCATAGATCTCCTGTCCTATGCGGAGTTGGTTTTTTGGCTCTGTGCAAGTAAGACTATTGAAATAAGATAATAAAGAAGACAAAGAGTTGGTGGACGTAGCTCTATGCTGGGGGTGAACCACGTATATCTTGTGTTGTGATTGCTCTGTGTGATTGATGTGATTTATGCTTAGTGTTGTAATATTTATGTATGTAGATACATATGATGGAGTATCTTAGTGCTTAGTGATATGAATGAATTCTAGATCTGATATATTTCTATGTTCTAAGTGCTTGGATGTGTTAGATCTTGTTGAATACTCCACTGTTCTGTAATTCAGGTTTTACCTGCGATGTGAATAAATGGTTAAAGACTAATGAATATTAACTGCTAAGTGCTTTGTTAAGTATTGTGATCACAAATATTTGACCCAACTAGGTTGTAGACACTTGAGTCCTGCAACCCCCCCTACCTCTACCTCAAGTGAGACTTCACCTGCTTCGTAGGTGTTGCCGAAATGGTCGGTAGTTAGGGTTTTGTTAGTGCACTGTTGAAACGTTGAACCCAGGGTCTACCCCTATGCCAACACTTCTCCACTCTGTAGTTCTTCATGCCACCCTTCTTCCCTTCTTGGTCTCTAGCATAGGCCAAGCATGAATACTATGATTTGTGGCTTCAGGAACTCTAACTGTACTAATGGAGTCTTTAAGAACTTATATACAAATGTACATTCAAATTTCCTCAAAATCCACAAAAAAATGTGGGCACTCCTCCTGCATGGCCTCCTTGTGTTCCCACATGGCATCTTCAGGACCGTAGTAGGTCCACTAGACCTTAACTAGGCCGATGGTTTAATTCCTGAGCACCTTGAACTTCCTATCCAATATGTACACCGAATGGACCTAGAAGTCTCCCTCATGCTCCACCTAGATGATGAAAAGAGACACCCTATCTGATCTCTATTATTTTACCCACAGTAAGGAAACTTTAGAATTCTGCAAGCTACTCTATAAGTCCTCAAAGGGAATGTCCAAGGACCTCTCTCTATCAGAGTTTCAATTAGGCTCTTTAGTTTATTGTGCCCTCTACTCGATCACATTTATGGATTGATCTTTCATTTTTTCTCCTGCTTCCACTACACTCTATGATCTCTTAAAGGTCAGATTCGAACTCAGAAATAGTCCTCCGTTTACCCTTTAAAATCTCAGGTCCTTTCCTTCAATAAGACCTCAAGTATGCGACCATAACCCAATGAAAATCGTGCTTAACATATCTACATAATTTAATCCCAAGCGCTTAACCTTTTCTCGACGTGACCACGACTATGACGATAGCCTAAATCCTTTGTTCCAAGTCTTCTTTACATTAGCCCCTTTTACTATAATACCAAAGGCTTGTGACCAAGGTATACACTTCAAAAATGCCGGAAGGTATTTTTATCATGTAATTTATGAAACATAAAATCACCTAATGCTGACACATGGATCTTGGGATCTACAAACTTCCCACTTTTTGTAGATCAATCTTATCGTTAAGATCCGATAAACTATCAACGTGAAATAGATCTACGCTGTTGATTCTCCCGCTTGATCACGATATGATGGTTGAGAATTCTTCTAGATGTCAATTATGATGCAATGAATGAGACTTAATCAAGTGTTGAGAAGACGTTTAAGGTTACTCCAAGCTCTACATTAAAATCTGACGACTCTCGTTAAACCCAACTCGTAATCTAACGATTCCAAACTTCATAATGAAATTTGCGGCTCTTATATGCATTGACCCACAATCCAACAGCCGTCAACATTCCCCACACGAAATGATATGGATTGTTGATCCAATTGTGATCAACGATATATCCTTTAACATTGCTTGAAGAACCTTAATCAAACAGTCCCTGTGCGTCAATCCAATGATCCGACGATCATCGTTCCACTTCATCTCTGCATTGCATCTTTACTTTGGTATGTAAATGACTCTTGATTGTTAATCTCAGGCGATGGGAAATGATCAATGATTTTAGATTATCCTCTATTAGACAAGGGTTTATCCTTTCAAAACTTTTGCAATGAATCTCCATAGGTTTCGACCTCCAACAATACCTTAGGGAGGAATCCCTCACTGTTTGGGATTAATTAACCCACTATGGCATTGACCACTTCAATGATAAACAATCAACTTTGATCCTCCTACATCAAACTCTTGTATTGATTCTGGAACCTACATACACTCAACCTTGCAGGGATTTTAAACACATAATAATAATAATGGATATAGGGTTCTAATATGAAATCCCACACTCTCTATACAACATACAAAGATTTGTAATAATCACAAATAAATCATTAGAGGGTTTCCACAACCAATCATACTCAAAACATACTATTTTCTTCCTTTTTGTATTAATCATAATACAAATTAATTTACATAGGTTTACATGAGGAAACTGTATGCCCTCTTGGCCGTCTAGCCATACTTGGATTTTCACTCTCAAACCTCTCCTTTGGCATGATTCCTCATTTGTCTGGACAACCTATGCCCTTAGGATTACAATCAGTTGTACAAAAGGATACTGAAACCAATTTTATTTCAGATCCACAATCTCCTCAACAACACTCCTAATCAATCGCCTAGGATCTCTAGATCCACAAAACTCTCAAAATATCTCTCTAACTTCTCAATCTCTCGAGATCTCCCTCATGTTCTCACACATTTGAGAATAATCAAAATTCAACCCTCACTCTCAATATTAATTACACAATTATTATAGAATTCCCTAGAAACATAGGAAATTACAATAATACATATTTAGGGAACCAACTCCTTTAGAAAACGAATACCCTTTAGGTCGAGTCAAATAAACTAGGTTTTGGAGGCTAGAATGCTCCTGCATCACTAGATCACAGTCCAATCAATTACATGGTTAGGATTAGAGACATACTTTTTCAACAAGGAAACATGAAATACATTATGAATACACATGGATGGAGGTAATGCTTTCATGTGTGTAATAGAACCGATTTTCGCTAGAATCTCAAACGACCCACAATATTTCACTTCCAATTTATGACAACTTCCCAATTTTAGTGAGCTTCTTTTATCCTTTACTTTTAGAAACACATGCTCATCCACTCTAAATTCTTTGTGCGTCTTGCCTTTATCCACATAATTTTTTTACTTTTCCTGTGCAGCCTTTAAGTTTTGACTTATCCTCTCCATTTTCTCTTCTATCTCTTTGAGTAGATTTGGCCGAATAATGTCTCTATCTCCTATATTATCCTAGCTCACTGACATATTGAATTTTCTTCCATATAAGACTTCAAATGGGATCATCTTTAATGATGCTCGATACCCATTATTATAAGAAAAATCAACCAAATGAAGATAGTCTTCCCACCTAGAAGGCTTATCCATTACATACATTTTCAACATATATTTGATTATTTGGTTGATCCTCTTTTTCTTCCCATCTAACTCTAGATGATATGTGTTGACTCGTAAACTCACAAACTAGTCACCTACCTACAAATAGTTGCAAGGCATACTTTTATTATTATTATGATATATTAAATATCTAACTATAGGTGTCCCCCCCTAGGGAGAAAGAAAGGTTGTTTATTTTCAAATGTTCCCCAGGATTGAATATCACTGACTTACTGATGTGGTTTCATTTGCTTATACAATGATTATATTTCTCTTTGCAACTTAAGTATGAATTTCACTGTATATTTGGTTGCACAACAAAAATAAGGTTCTGTTAAAAAAAAATGCAAGAAGCCTATGTCCTACACACATTCATCTCATAAATGATATCGATGTTTATACAGGAAATTTATCAGACTTTGAAAATGTTTTTTATAATTTTTGAATATCAACAAGCATTGATTACAAGGTTGAGTTTTAAAATATGACATAGTCTAGAAAATTGGCAAGTCTAATGTGGTTTACCATATTAAAGTATTTGGTTACAACATCATATGTCATATTACTACATTCATATTATAATCTTATATGTGTGAAAGTGATGGTTATTACAAGGAGAGGAAACATATTGCATTATAAGGGTCGATATATTAAGTGTTTAATGCATATGGTATATGTTATAATACATGAACTCAACGATTCATGCTATCTACCACCTTACAACTATACCTTAGTGCCCAAACATGGAATATACATGTTGTCTGATTATCAACTCACCTTGAATGTAGCTTTAATGGTAAATTTGGATACGAAGTTTGATGTGAAAGTGGATGGCCATCATTTGAGTTGGAATTTACGTGGCTGGTTGACGTGGTTATTTGACACAAAATGGCTCACATACTTGGCATGTTATTGATCGTTGATTGGTAATGGTGATAGTGGAAATGTGATGTGGTTTTAAAAAAATGGAATTGTTAATGTTTTTCAAGGAACGTGACGCCCATGCATTCAATGCACGAGACACATGCATTCATTGGAGTTGAGTTTACCACCCTCACACTGTTATTGGGATTTCATTTTTGCATTAGAGTTTCGACGCTGTAGAGCGACAATATTGTTCCAAGGAACGAATGTGGTAGTTGGTGGGAACTAGAACATTGATTTATTGGAGGTATTTGAAGCTCTAAATGAAGGTAAGCTATTCTAGCTTGTATCAATCAAATGCATTTTTCTTTTTGCAACAAATAGTTTTGAGATAGCTCTGCTTGACTAGTAATGAGTATGCTTTTCCTTTTCGAGCTCATTTTTCTCATTCCAAAAGAAATCCTTTCTTGTTTGGATGTCCTGGCATTAATCCTCCTCCTAAAACTACTGCTTGTCGCTCTCGACCATGTAAAGTCATTGCGAGTGGTTCATTTTTCATTTTGTACAGTTTTGTTCCCGTTCTTTTCCAAAAAAAAAAACACAGGCCTCTATTGTAACTCCTTTTGTTTCGCTCACCGATACTTGAAGTCTTGGACAAGAAAATTTCAGGAAAAGTTTCATGGGTTTCCTTATGCATGTTTATTTCGTCTTCTATTCAAAGGGTTTTAAACCCATGACTTTAAATCGACAACTTATAATGTTATCGACCTTACATGTCGATGGATTTGTTTGAATCACAAATCTTACTGCTGTCACCTTACTCTAAGGTTGGAAATTATTTGGTTGTATCTTCTTATGTTAAAACTTGGGTATTATTTTGGTCCCGTACATGACAAAAAAGTTCCTTGTATCAAGTTCAAAATTTTGAAGGATTGTGCATGTTTTTCTGGCCCAATACCTCACTTTCCTTACACAGAGAAATGACCAAGGTTGATATATTGAAAAAATCTAAATGTTAAATGCAACCTAGTTTCGAACCCATGCATTTTAAAGATCCCATTCTTTAGCTATGTTAAAACTTGTGTTATTAATGGTTTCCCTAAACGTTGATTGGTTTGGGTTAAAAACCTATTTTTGAAATTGAAGAACCAATTGATCATATCATTTATTTTCTTAAACATTAGGATTTGATCCCTGTACATGTCATGAAGACATATTGTATCTCCATCCAACTAGTGAGGGCTTTGTATATCTTCCTAAGTTCAATACATTTGCATTCTTTATTGATGCAGGAGCATCATTGGGCTCATACAATTCGCATCACCCAAAAATATTTCCATTCTGCAAATAAGAATTAAGTCGAATAAGGACTGTGTTAGTGGTCCATTTTATTTAGTCAGTTTTCTGTAAATTTGAACTGCTGATTACTCCTACAACTACTCTTGCTATGCTAAAACGCGTGTTGAAACTGCCACATATAGTGAAATTTTGCAAGTGTCATGTTGAAACTCATGCTGAAACTACCACATATGGAGAAATTTTACAAGTGTCATGTTGAAACTCGTGTTGAAACTCATGCTGAAACTCCAACGTATAATGAAATTTTACAAGTGTCATGATGTTTCTTCATTTGCAACACTATGGCCGCACACATTTGATTTTTTCCACATTGGCATGCATTCATAATGATTCACAACTACCCTTAGGTAAAATAACTCATGGCTAAAGGAGAAAGCGTGACCTGAGGTCGAAAGGAAGTTGAAGCGGCCCGAAAGACAGAGGGATGGTTTGGGTAATAGGTCTTTCTTGGAGTGAAGAAAAATCATTTCAGAGACGAGGATAAGTTTTAGAAAAGAAATGGAGCACAATTTTAAAGGGGTTGGTGAACCACGAAGTAAGGAAATCATAGAAGGTGGATTGGAGAGAAAGATTCCAGGTTGGGTGAGCACGCAGGAAGGGAAAAATAAAATCTCAGCCCATACACGTAGATCATTACCCTGTGGATGATTTTGTAGTGGTTTTTAGCCACACAAGCAACATTTAATGGCTATATTTTAACCCAGGATTGATGTAATATATAAAATCCATTCTCTACATTGAATTAATAAACAAATGGTATTGAAATTCGTGGGTTTTCTGGTGTTTTAGTTTCCAGTGGATTTCCTTATTATTTGGAAAAGTATTTCTATTTTTCTTTTTCGCTATGTATTCTATAGCACGATGCGTTTTGTAATTGTTCATGTGTTGTAACATATATTCATCTGCATCAATTGGTATTAGAGCCTAGTTTTTCTATGAGATTAGAATCTAATCTGCATTTGTGAGACATAGTACAAAATACTTGTTCGTGGTGGTTGCTCGAAAAAAGTGATGAAGGTCAAGTTGGGTTACATAACTAGTGTGAGTTCTGTGGATGTTGGTGAGACACATATAAATTGGAGGAATGCTGTCATGAAGAAGAGGAGTAGGAAGGGGAGGTGCATGAAATCAAGAACTGGAAAATTTAAGAAGATGAATAAAGGAATTGGAAAATCGTAGGAATGGAGATGATGAAGTATACTCAGAACCAAAAGAAGAAATCGAAGACGAACGAGATGGTTATGAAAGAGACCCAACAACTAGGATGATTTCATATTTAAGTAACATGGGTAGTGCAAAGGTTGAGGTTTCCTGTTATGATGGTAGTCTAAGAGCTGATGTTATCATTGATTGGATTGGAGAACTCGAAATATATTTTGAGTATGAAAATGTTCGGGATCCAAATCGAGTAAGATTTGCTGTTACAAAACTGAAAGGTCATGCAAGACTATCGTGGGATATGCTTTAAAAATATAGAGTGAATAGTCAGTTGGAGAAAATCATAGCTTGGAAGAAGATGCTTACCAAGATTAAAGATAAATTTCTTCCTATTGATTACTAGCAGAATTTGTTCCGACAAGTCTAGAACCTCGGACAAAGGGAGACATATATTCATGATTACACTGAAGAGTTCTTTAGGCTGTCACTCAGAGCAGACCTCAGAGAACCAAAATTCCAACGATTTGCAAGGTATGTAAATGGGATAAAATATTTAATTTAGGATTAAATGAGCACACACTATTTCTGCATCGTTGATGAAGATTATCAAGTTTCCCTGAAGGTAGAATAAAATATTGAGAGGAAAACACAGCCTAGAGGTAGAGGAATAGGTTTTAAAGGACGAGGTAAAGCAGGGATTGCTAAAGGAAACTAAAAGGAAGAAGAATCTTCTAGTGGTCAAGGTGGAAGAGGAGGAAATGGAGTTGGTAGAGGAAGAGGATTCAAAAGAGGAAAGGGAAGATATGCAATTTCTTTTTATCACTGTCATGTAGAGGGGCACAAGAAGTATGCATGTACAGAAAGGAAAACTTCAAGAAGAATAGGTGAAGCATGATCACAAGTCACACTGGTTGACGAAGATTTAGTAGTTTGAGAAAATGTGATTGTTCTTCAACAAGAACAAGGTGAGAATTTGTTGTTCCAGAGAGTGTTGCTGAAATCTGAACAAAAAGAGGCAAAGGAGCTAGAACGACGAAAGAAAGTTTAAAAAAAAATATGTAAGGTTCAAGGAAAATGTTGTAACTTGATTATAGATGGAGGAATTACATAAAATTTGGTATCTACTGAAGTCATGAAAAAACTAAACTTGACAATGTTGAACCATCCAAACCCTTATCGTGTTTCTTGGTTGAACAAGGGACATCAGGTGATTGTGACTGGGCAATGCTTATTGAATTTTCAAATAGGGAGTTTTTAGGAGCAGGTGTTATGTGACATGATTGAGATGGATGCATGTCACATACTATTGGGAAGACCATGATTATTTGATAGACAAGTTCAACATGATGGTAAGGAAAACACATACGAGTTCAAGAAAGATGGACAACGATATAAATTAACACCAATGCTAGAGGATACAACAACAACAATAAGAAATTGTACTGATATAAATATGAGTAACATCAAAATCATGCTATGTTCCGCTAAAGATTTTTTACAGGAAGAAATAAAAGAAACATTCTATTTAGCAGTGATTCTGAAATAAGTGAAAGGTGTAGAAAATACAAATGTTGTATCTATAAAAATAAAGTTGTTGCTGGATGAATTTAAGGAGATTATTGCTAATGATCTTCCAAAAGGATTGCCTCTAGTGAGAAGTATTTCCCATAAAGTTGATTTAAATCCCAGATTAAGTTTACCTAATAAAGCACCTTACTAGATGAATCCAACAGAGAGTGAAGAGGTGAATCAAAAAGTGAAGGAATTGCTTGACAAAGGGTTGATTCGTGAGAGTTTGAGTCATTGTGTAGTACCAACATTGTTGAATCCAAAGAAAATAGGGGAGTGACGAATGTGTACTGAATCGCGTGCTATAAACAAAATCACTATCAAGTATAGATTTACACTGTCGAGAATGGATGATATGATGGATTGTTTGAGTGGTGTGGAGTACTTTACAAAAATTGATTTGAAGAGTGGTTATCACCAGATTCAGATCATAGAAGGTGAGGAATGGAAGACTGCATTCAAGACGAAAGATGGAATGTTTAAATGGTTGGTAATGCCATTCGATTTAACTAATTCGCCAAAGATGTTCATGAGATTGATGAACAAAGTCTTGAAGCCATTTTTGGGTAAATTCATGGTTGTATATTTGGATGATATACTGATTTTTAGCAGTAGTAGAACAAAGCATGTTGAGCATGTGAGAGAAAAACTACAACGCTTAAATAAAGAGAAACCATTGATAAACCTAAATAAGTGTACATTCATGCATCGATAGTTATTGTACCTAGGTTTTGTGGTTTCAAAGGAAGGACTGAAAATGGATCCTGAGAAAGTGAAGGCTATCCTTGAATGGACAACACCAAGATGCACATTCGATGTGAGGAGTTTCCATGGATTGGCAGGCTTTTACCAGAAATTCATTAGGAACTTTATCCAAATATGTACGCCTCTTACAAAATGTATGAAGAAGGGAGTGTTTCAGTGGACTGCATCAACAAAGAAGACATTGGAAGAATTGAATAAGAGAGTAACAACACAACCAATATTAGCATTACCAGATTTTAATAAAGTGTTTCAGGTTGATTGTGATGCTAGTGGAACAAAAATTTGAGCAATGATAAGTCAAGAGGGTAGACCCTTTGCATTTTCAATGAGAAGTTGAACGAGTCGAGAAAGAAGTACTCTATTTATGTTAGGAATTTTATGCTATTGTGCAAGCTTTGAAGAAACGAAGACATTATCTATTGCCGAAAGAGTTTGTCTTGTTCATGGATCACAAATCTCTGCAGTACATTAACATCCAAGGTAAGTTGAATCAAAAGCATACTAAATGGGTATAATTCTTGCAAATTTATTCTTTTGTGTTGAAACATAGGTCTGATAAGTCTAATAAGGTAGCCGATGCATTAAGTCAAAGGATAACGTTACTCAGTACCATGTCAGTAGAAGTGGTAATCCTGAATTGTCTAAAGACATTGTATGAAGAAGATGCAGATTTGTCAAAATCTTGGAAGGCATGTAAGGAGCCTTGGAGTTTAGACAGAACCCTATATCTAGACTACCATATCCAAGAGGATTTCTTTTTAAAACCAACAGTTGCGTATTCCCATAATTTTCATACGACTGAATATAATTAAAGAATTGCATAGTGGGGGTTTAGGAGGACATTTTAGCATTGATAAGACCACAAAATTGGTGAAGGAGAGGTACTTTTGTCCTATATTTAACAAGGATGTTCAAAAATTTGTGGAAGGTTTTAGGATTTGTCAACTAGCCAAAGGAAAAAGTCAGAACACAAGACTCTAATACTCCATTGTTGGTACCCAAAGGACCTTGGGAGGATATCGGTATGGATTTTGTCTTAAGATTTCCTATGACTCAAATAAAGAATGATTCAACAATGGTCATTGTTGATAGGTTTTAAAAAATGACACACTTCATAGCATGAAAAAAGACTAGTGATTCTAGTGAGGTAGCTTCATTGTTTTTCCAAGAGGTTGTTAGTTGCATGGACTTCCACAAAGTATTACTTCAGATTGTGATACCAGATTCCTTGGACATTTTTGGAGGAAACTCTAGAAAAATTTAGGCTCAGATTTGTTATACATTTTGGTATATCATCCTCAAATAGATGGTCAGACATACGTAATGAACATGAGTCTAGGAAATTTGTTGAGAAGTTTAAGTGGAGAGAATCCTAGTCAATGGGATTTGGCATTAGCCCAAGATGAATTCACATATAATGATTTGGTGAAAAAGTCTACTGGAAAGATCCCATTTCAGATTATTTATGGACATTTGCCAAAAGGTTTGGTAGATTTGGTTGCATTTCCATATTTGGAAGGAAAGAATAGTGTTTATGCGAATGATTTTGTGGACAATATGCATGAATTACAAGAATAGGTAAATAAGAAATTGTAGACCAACAATGACAGTTATAAACAAAGAGTAGATCGACATAGGAGACATAATGTATTATAAGAGGGTGAGATGGTTATGGCTCACTTGAGGAAGGAGTGATTTCCTCAAGGTACATACAACAAACTCAAGTACAAGAATATAGGTCCATGTCGAATTCTGAAAAAGATCTCTGATAATGATTATCAACTGGAACTTCTGAAGAAATTTGACATATATCCTACATTCAATGTTGATGACCTCTATGAGTTTCATGAAGGGGACATAAGAGAAAATGAAGGTACCGTTAGCGAATGAGAACAACATCTACCAATTAAATCTGAGGAGCGGATTGAAGAAATTCATGCTACAAGAGTTGGTAAGAAGACTTGCTGGAAGGAGTACATGGAATGTTTGATCAAGTGGAAGAATCGGGGGGCATAAGATGCATCGTGGGTGAATGAAGATTAGTTAGCATGTGTACATAAATCTTCACCTCAACAATGACCTGCACATGAGATGGAGCTCATGTTTTTTTTACCATGGGTGTCTGATGCAGGAGCATCCTTGGGCTCGAGAAATTTGCATCACCCAAAAATATTTCCATTATGAAAATAGGAAATAAGACGAATAAAGATTATGTTAGTGGTCCATTTTATTTATTCAGTTTGCTTTAAATTCAAACTAATGATTACTCATGTAACTACTCCTGTTATGCTAAAACTCGTGCTGAAACTCATGTTGAAAAACATGCTAAAACTCGTGTTGAAACTGCTACTTATAGTGAAATTTTACAAGTGTCATGCTAAAAATCGTGCTGAAACTACCACATATAGAATAATTTTACAAGTGTCATGCTGAAACTCATGCCGAAACTCCCGCGTATAGTGAAGTTTTAGAAGTGTCACGATGTTTCTTCATTTTCAACACTATGGCCGCACACATTTGATTTTTTCCACGCTAGAATGCATTCATGAGGAGTCACAACTACCATTAGGTAAAATAACTCAAGGCTAAAGGAGAAAGTGTGACCCAATCCCGAAAGGAAGTTGAAGAGGCCCAGAAGACAGAGCGATGGTTTAGGTAACAAGTCGTTATTGGAGTGAAGGAAAATTGTTTTAGAGTTAAGGAGGAGTTTTAAAAAAGAAATGGAGCATGATTTTGAAGGGGTTGGTGAACCATGAAGTAAGGAAATCATAGAAGGTGGACTGGAGAGAAATATTCCAGGTTGGGTGAGCACGGAGGAAGGGAGAAACAAAATCTCAGCCCATACATACAAACCATTACCCTCTATATGATTTCGTAGCGGTTTTCAGCTACAAAAGCAACATTTAATGGCTGTCTTTTAACCCAGGCTCGATGTAATATAGACAATCTATTCTCTGCATTGAAATAATAAACGAATGGTATTGAAATTCATGGGTTTTCTGGTATTTAGTTTCCAGTGGATTTCCTTATTATTTGGAAAAAGTATTTATGTTTTGATTTTTCGTTGTGTATTCTGTAGTAGGGTGCGTGTTGTAACTGTTTGTGTGTTCCAACATATATTCCTTTGCATCATTTATTTAGAAAATTCCAATAGTTATGTGAAAAAACCTACAAGTTACAAAAGGGTAGTCATGATGTTGTTCTACACACATTGACATGAAGAGTTTTGAACTTGTGTTCTCCGAATATCATTGCATAGTTATAAAGGGTAATGCTACCCAGTTTCACGTTGTTTCAGGGTTGAAGGGTTTGCATCAAATTTTAGTTGGCATACAAATTTTGTTGTAAGCCTATTTGATAGTCATTAAATGCTATGAAATGGAAACTCTCATGTTAGATATTGGGTTGCTTGATCATTACATATCTCATTGAAATAAGTTTAAGGACATCTAATCATTAGTTATGAGGCATACTTGTTGAATTTGAAATGAGGATATGGTTGTGTTGTCTGAGAATTATAATGTTTTATTTCCACAAACAAGACAAAATACCTCATTCTTTCACTTTTCATTCACTATTCCATAATTCCCAAAAAGATATATCATTTAAAAAAAATCATTTTTTCCTCCCCCTATTGTATGAAATAAGAAATGTTTTCTCTACCAATTTGATATGGATATTTGACAACATAGGTATATTTTGATCAATAAAAAATTATGGTAAAGGGAAGATTTTGAAAGGGATATATTTCAAGGTGATTGTTTTAATGGATTCTTGGGTCACGCTTTCTAAAGGAGAAAGCATGACCCAAGGCCGAAAGGAAGTTGAAGCGGACCAGAAGACAGAGGGACAATTTGGGTAACAGGTCATTATTGGAGTGAAGGAAAATTGTTTTAGAGCCGAGGATGAGTTTTAAAAAAGAAATGGAGAGTGATTTTGAAGGGGTTGGTGAACCACGAAGTAAGGAAATCATAGAAGGTGGACTGGAGAGAAATATTTCATGTTGGGTGAGCATGCAGGAAGGGAGAAACAAAATCTCAACCCATACACGCAAACCATTACCCTCTGGATGATTTAATTGTGGTTTTAATCCACACAAGCAACATTTAATGGATTTATTTTAACCCAGGCTGGATGTAATATAAAAAATCTATTCTCTGCATTGAATTAATAAACAAATGGCATTGAAATTCATGGGTTTTTTGGTGTTTTAGTTTCGAGTGGATTTCCTTATTATTTGGAAAAAGTATTTCTGTTTTGATTTTCACTGTGTATTATGTAGTAGGGTGCGTGTTGTGACTGTTTATGTGTTCCAACATATATTCCTTTGCATCATTTATTTAGTAAATGTCGATAGTTATGTGAACAAATCTACAAGTCACAAAAGGGTAGTCGTGATGTTGTTATGCACACATTGACATGAAGAGTTTTGAATTTGTGATCTCCGAATACCATTCCACAGTTATAAAGGGTAATGCTACCCAATTTCATGTTGTTTCAGGGTTGAAGGGTTTGCATCAAATTTTATATCGCATACTAATTTTGTTGTAAGCCTATTTGATAGTCATTAAATGCTATGAAATGGAAACTTTGGTGTTAGATATTAGGTTGCTTGATCATTACAATTCTCATTGAAATAAGTTTAAGGATATCTAGTCATTAGTTATGAGGCATACTTGTTGAATTTGAAATGAGGATATGGTTGGGTTGTCTGAGAATTATAAATGTTTTATTTCCACATACAAGACCAACTCCCTCATTCTTACACTTTTCATTCACTATTCCTTAGATGCCAGGAACATATATCATTTTAAGAAATTATTTTTTTCCTCCCCCTATTGTATGAAATAAAAAATGTTTTCTCTACCAGTTTGATATGGATATTTGACAACAGAGGTATATTTTAATCAATAAAAAATTATGGTAAAGGGAAGCTTTTGAAAGGGATATATTTCAAGGTGATTGTTTTAATGGATTCTGTTTGGATGAAATTATATCTCTCTCTCTCTCTCTCTCTCTCTCT
>ML790523.1:0-32420 GCA_009831015.1 Picea engelmannii | reverse complement strand
CTAGCTTCTTAAGCTGGGGGCTAAGTACCAACCATGTGAATTCGTGGATAATGTGTTGGGAAGTCCAAGCATAGTTTTCTATGGTTCAAGCTTGTGTAAAAATGAAACCACTTACCTCAAGCATGGTTTTCTCTGGTTCAGTTTTGTGTAAAAATGAAACCAGGTCCAAGCATAGTTTTGTTTAGTTTTTAAGCTTGTGTAAAAATTAAAATCTATCCCAAGCATAGTTTTGTTTTGTTTTAATGCTTGCATAAAAATAAAAACAATCTCGAGCTTAGTCTTTGCTCTTTCTCATGCTCTTTAATACATGAGGATAAGTTACCGAGATTAGTCTTTGTTCTTTCTCGTGCTCATAAATACGTGAGAATGTAACCGAGTATACTTTTATCACTTTTTCGGACTCATAAAGGTTGTATGAAAAAGGAACCCCCTGGAGTTTCCTTTAAAGCTCTTTTTAGACTCTCTAAACATGAAAAGATTGTCGAGCAATTTTGTTCTATTCACGCTCGTAAAATTAGTTGAATAAAAAATTCGATGGGCGATATTTTACCACTTTTTCGGTCTTGTCAAACTATTTTACGAAAAAGGAATTGAGAGAGTTCTCTTTAAGTGTTTTTCAGACTCTATAAAAATGAAAAACCCCTGAGTTTTCTTTCTTTGGACTCGTAAAACAAACATCGAAAGGCCCATATGGGACTGAACCATTCCTTCCTAGGGTTCGTTAAATATACTCCGAGGGACTCTTCTGAAGGATGAGCTTACATTTCAAGCATATGTTATCCTCCTCAAGCTTGCGTAAAAATAAAGAGGTACTCGCCAAAAATGGTGGGGGAGGAAATTGGGAAAAAATGTATCTAAACTTGTATTCTGTGGAAGAATCACTTTTGAACATGACACCTTTCACTCACCTTGTGTCTAGGTTGGAAAATCCACTCGTCTCTTAGTCATACTACTTTATAAGATTACAAATTGGTCTGTGATCCCTGTTGTTGAGTCAGTATTTTCCAAGACAGTTGCTGTGTTGTCAACACCTTCAAAAATATGTCCAACCTGAAAATCCTTTTATTGTGTCGGCCATTTCTGCAGTCTTTAAGCTTTCTATTGCATCGACCATCCCTGAGTTAGTCCTAAATCACTTGTTACTCTGACCTACATCAAATCTTGTTACTTGTTTCGTGTCATTGATGTGGGATACATTAAGCCCCTCCTGTGACGAGTCTTTTCCTATCAACTTCAACTCATTATCTAGGAATTAGACTTAAAAACTAATTGGTACCTTGGAACTTGCATGCCTCAATGGTAGGTTTCCTTGCTTTCGACAGTGGGTTTTCATTATTGACCCCTGATCGGGAGATTCTACCGAGTGTTCAACTTCAGCTCATTAATTCACATTCGTTGGATTGTACTAGTGTACCTTGGGAGTCATTGACATTAATGGTGATTTCCCTCATGCTTGTTAATGGTATACACTAATGACCAGTAATCAAGTGGTTTCTACCATGTTCGACTTCAACACATGTATTCGCATGGTTAGATTCGTACTATAGAGTGGTGGATATGAAGACCCTGGATCTTTTCTGTCAGATTCAGGTTGTGTTGGAGTATATTCAAATTGTGTTGGTGCATAGATCTACAGTGTATGTCTGGTGGCTATGTTCAAATTTGAGTCTTTAACACACAGATCCACAGTGTATTTTTGGTGGCTATGTTAAGATTTGAGTCATATTGGCATGGATCCACAGTGTATGTTTGGTGGCCATGGCATGTCTTACTTGGCATGGATCTTTGCATGTCATCATTTATTCTTTGAGTCATTTGTATTATGAGTATGGGAATGCCTACCTCAGTGATGATATATTATTATACTGTATTTCCTTGTTTGTTGGCAGGTTTCCGACCGACTATTCCTTGTTCCCTACACACACTTGACAAAGTATTTCATCTATCACTCTATTCTAACTTCATACTTTGGGGGGCTCTCTGTTACACATTATTTTCTTCATCCCTATGACTGTTAATGATGTAAACCTATTTGTTTCCTTTAGAAGGGTCAGTGGCCTGAGTTCCTGAAGAGAGAAGGGAGAAGAACTTTTCCTGAGAAAAGAAGTTGCATTTTCCTTTGTAAAAACCCTATAAAAAAGGAAGTTCGTAGGCTGCATTATAGCTAGGGTGCGAGAATGCATGATTCTCGCAGGTTGCATCATATCTAGGTCGTGAGGAGTTCATAGTCTTCTCTATAGGCAGGGTGCGAGAATGCTTACACGTGGGAAAAATGAGTGTTTTCTCGAATCTTCTATAAGGAGAAACTTCCATGGTGAGGTGGCATCCGAATGGTTTGGATCTTACTCTCTTTCATGATTTAGTGGGATCATCCTAACCTCCTCACCTTATCCTCTTCAGCTTATAAAAGGAGAGGATCTCTCATGGATAAAGTTAGTTGTTTTTGGCTTGGGATTGTTAGCTTGGTTAGAGTGGCTTTGAGATTTGTTTTGTCAAGATAGATTGTGAGTAGCTATCAGATCCATGGTCTCAAAATCCTTGGAGCAAGAAGTGTGTGGGAACGAAGGGCAGTTGGAAGGGACCTTACGACATCAGGGCCATGGTTGTAATCTCTCTTTCACATTTAATATGATATAGTAATATGATTCTTTCCTATAAAGCTTGTTGTGTTTTAATTGTATGATTCCTTGATCACATACATAGGCTTATATTGAGTTTATGCTATTACTATCACTTTGGTTGGTTGCGTTCTTTTGTAGGTTCATCATTGTATGAGAGTTGGAATGAAGCTAGGATGGAAATAGCGAGAGGAAGTGGCGTTTAAATGGTATGTCACCTATCCCTCTTTAGTTAGTAAATTCAATATTTAAAACTTAAGGAAAGCATCATGTTCTGGTGTGTTTTGTTCTAGATCTAGGTGGATCTAGGGAGATCAGTTAGTGTCCACACCTACTAATTTATCCGATAACACTCTGTACTCCACTCTTTCATTCTAGTTTGAAATATAATCTATAAAATAAGTATTTGACTAAACTCAACAATGTAAGATGTCAGTTTGATCCCTAAATTAAAAGTGTATATTTGTATATAAGATGAATGGCCAAGGGACAAGTAATGTAATATGTAAAAATTGTGCATTGAAAATAATAAAAATAAAATACATCACCAACAACAAATGGACAGGAACGAATTCATGGGGGGCTATGACTCCACAAGAGAGGGGTATAAATGTGTAATATCCCCAATAGAGATACACTAGGGTATTAAAGGTTTTTATATATTTTTGGTTATGTGTTCATGTTAAGTACTTGGCACCCACTTTTTAATACTGAGTGGAAAATTCTAACAAATAGTTTGCATGAAATTTCACCATAGACAATTTTTCAAACTTGTTGTATGCAACATTAGTACATATAAATTTGAAGAGGCAAAACTGGCATTTTATTATGGATGAGAACTTAACAGCAATAAAATTCTATAGGTTTCTATGGAAGGTGTAATACAAGAAAGAAAACACACAATAGATAACCAAAAACCTATGACAATGTCACTGCCTCCACAAAGAGTGATGTTGGTATGCAATCAATGGAAAATCTTCCCTCCTAAGCATCCAAAAATGACCTCTTTTTGTAAGTCCCAGAGTTCCTTTATGCCATTAGTATCTTCACAAAAGGGAATTTTGGCCCTCTGTAAACCCCTCCACGACACCAACTATCAAACGGTTTGCAATAGAGAAGGGGACAGACCCCAAAAGACTCGAATCGGCTCCTTTCCAAGTGCCACGGACTCTCAAGTCCACTCACCCTACTTTCAAGCCCATGTGACCTACTAAGGATAGTCCATTGCCTTCTATATACCTTACATGAGATTCTATGACTTCTCACAATTGTTAATGAATAGATTGGCCTCACTATCAGCCCTAGTAGTCCCTCTAAGAATTCAAACCCCCACACAATGGATCTGAGGCTCCCCTGGCCTCCCAAAATCCTACAACAAAAGTATATCGACCCTCAAGGGATTCATACCATCCTCCCTCAACTATAGTCCTACAATTAAATCATAATTGTCCCAAAGGGTTTCCATGAGTATTCCAAGCAAATCGCTTCCCTCTTAAATTGAAGATGGTCTGCAGTGAAATGAAGCTCCAATGGATTTCCTAAATGGATTTTCTTCTTTTCTAGCTAGGGTGGGTATTTTACCACTGAAACTAAACCCACAATGGAAGGGTTTTGCTAAACCCTGACAAAACAATGGCTCCAAGATCACCCCAAAATGAGAGATCAAATCATAATAAGGGAAGGTGAAGTGTTTCCCTTCCTTTATACTTCTCTGAACCCCTTCTAGATATTTCCTCTTTTTGAACAATCCACATGAAGATTAAATTCACTTTATAACCCTTTTTAAACCCCCTTTTAATGTCAAAAAGTGATTAACTTTATTTTAAGACATTCCTAGATGTTAGAAATATTGTTCTCATCATTCTGACTTTTAGATCTTTATGTCTCGGTTCCAATGAGCTATTACACTCATGTATCCCTTTAGATATTATGGTCCCAATAACACATTTAGTGCATTTAATTAAATTATGCCCAATAATAACCAAAATTGCGAAAATCATCGGAATGCCACGAAACCAAGAGTGGATTGTGTCGAAATGATCTTGATGATGAAATATGGAAAACGGGCTAGCTTGGGCCCTATATAACTCCTCCAAATTTTTCTCCTCTGGCAAGGTCGACATAAAATCACAAGGTCACCTCTGATTGTCGAGCAGGGGAATCCAAAAATGGGGACATTACAAAATGAGGGTTTGAGGGGACTCCATATGCCTAGAATCCTATGTTATCTCCATAAATCATTTTATCACTAACTATTTTCCTCCTTTGACTTATTAAACCCAACCATTGAATGAATAAAATAGATTGGTGGAAGAGTCAGCTCACCTAGTTATGGAAATATGGGATAAGTACACCCATGAAAGGAATTATATCACTAAATGCATGTAAGAGGTTGGTGGAGGAGTCAATTCAACTAATTATTGAAGCATGGGTTGAGTACAATCATTGTGGGAATAGTAAGAGTCCTACATTCATGTGTTAGGAACCAAATATCAAAATAGCATAAAAACCTCAAAATAAGTACTCAACGCCTTGACAAAGAGATAAATTAAAATAATAAGCCTCTTCGAGGGGGCAACCTCATTATACATCATATGCATTCACCAATACAATATGATTCCAAATGAAAATGTATTGTTGGTATATATAGGAGACTAGGAGGTATAATTACAACTAATGGACCCAAGATGACATGAATAAAATAAAAACAGTAATGTAATACGCCCCAATCAAGGGGTAATTTTCCACTATTTAGGGATTAACATGCCCCTCCCCTTCATACAAGTGTTTTCCATAATGCTTGATTAATTCTAGATGCTTATGTATAAAAAACTCACCTTCCCAAGTGGAATCTTCAGCAGGTAGTTTCTTCCACTTAATGAGATACTATGAAATGGATCTATTCCTCAGCTGGTGAATTCTTGTGTCAGTGATAGCTTCAGGATTCAATATGATTTTTCCTTCCTTGTCAAGTTCCGGAAATATAGTTTGAACTAGGATCATGTCACCTTTAACCTTCTTTAAACATGAAACATGTAAAACTGGGTGTACTCACGAAGATGCAAGGAGATCCAATTTGTTTTCCATAGTACCAATCTTTTGCAACACCTTATAAGGGCCATAGTACTTTGGTGATAATTTATTATCCTTCTTATATTTCTTGAGGGACATCTATTTGTATGGTTGTAGTCTTAAAAATACATAATCCCCTACTTCAAAAATCTGTTCACTACGATGTTGATATGCTTTTTTTTTCATGTGATTATTTGTCATGGTTAGGTTGTCCTTTAAGAGTTGGAGAAATGTTCTTGATGCTCGATGCGATCTTCCACTGCTTGAATTTTAGATTTTTATTTTAGAGAAGAAGTGATGGATGGTGGATGATATCCATAGAGTGCCATGAATGGTGTCATTTTTGTTGCAATATGAAAGGAAGTGTTATACCACCATTCTACCAAGGCTAACCACTTGAACCATTGTGTTTGTTTATCATATACAAAGCAACAAAGGTATCCTTCCAAACATTTGTTCACTATCTCAGTTTTTCCATCAGATTTAGGATGGTAAGATGAGCTATGAGACAATTGAGTACCCAAACAAGAAAATAATTATGTCCAAAAATGTTGAGTGAAGATGGGATCTTTGTCACTTACAATAATCTCCGGGCTTCCACGTAGCTTTTGAATTGTCTCCATGAATGCATTGGAAACTGTACTGGCTTTGAAAGGATGAGAGAGTGCACAAAAGTGTGTGTACCTGGTCAATCTATCAACAATCACCATGATGACACTCTTTCCTTCAAACTTTGGTAACCCTGTGATGAAATCCATGGAAACATCCTCCTAGCACTGACTTGGGATGGCTAATGGTTGTAAAAGACATGGGGTCTTAATTGTTTCCACCTTGTTTTACTAGAAAACCAAACATTCTACCACAAACCTTTGAACATTAGTTTTAAGGCCATCCCAAAAAAATTCCTTCTTGACCCTGTGATAGGTTTTAAAAAATATCGAGTTCCCTCCTACCGGAGAGGTGTACAATTCCAAGAGTACCTTTTGTTTGAGTTGGGAGTTCTTACATAAATATAAGTGATATATGTACCATAGTGAATCATTTTTCCATGTAAATGTATCTGATGCACTATAATCTTGTTGCAACCTTTGAATGAGAGTCCACACTTTTTCTTCATTCTTCCATTCATCCCTTGCTTCTGTTATCCAATCAAGTTGGATTATTGATATAACACAGAGAAAGGCCTCAACATCCTCATCCTTTCTTGAGAGTGCATCTGCCACAACATTTTGCTTCCCTTTTTTGTAGATGATTTCAAAACCATAACCCAATAGCTTGGTCGCCCATTTTTATTGTTCTTATGAAGATAGTATTTGTTCCAAGAAGTATTTAAGACTGTCATGATATGTTTTGACCTTGAAGTTCATACCTATTAGGTAAGGGTACCATTGCTTCAATTCATGTAGTATTACCCTCATTTCCTTCTCATAAATTGGTTTATGTAATTCCTTTCCCTTGAATGGCCAACTTTCAAAAGCAAGGGGCCTTCCTTCTTGCATTAGAACAACACCAATTCCATTTCCTAAGGCATCGTATTCCACAATAAAGTTTTTTGTGAAGTTTGGTGTAGTCAAGACAAGAGATTTGCACATCGCCTCTTTAAGTTGTTCAAAATCTTGAGTTGCCTCTGGATTCCATGAAAATGAATCCTTCTTAGTTAATTCTGTTAAAGGTGTTGTTATTCTTCCATAGTTCCGAACAAACTTACGGTAGTAACCTGTCAAACCCAAAAATATTCTAAGATTCTTCAATGTTTTTGGAATCAGCCAGTCCATCATGGCCTTAATCTTGTTAGGGTCTACCTTAACACCTTCATGAGATACAATATGACCCAAATACTCTACCTCCCTCACCCCAAATAAACGTTTGGGTGGTTTGGCATATATATGTTTCTCCTTTAGTAGTTGTAGTACAATTCAACATGTTGAACATGATCCTCCCAAGACTTGCTATAGATTAGTATATCATCAAAAAATACTAACACAAATTTTCGAACGAAGGGATTGAAAATAGAATTCATCAACCCTTGGAATGTAGAAGGTGCATTCGTAAGGCCAAAAGGCATCACCAAAAATTCATAATGGCCTTCATGAGTTCGGAATGTTGCTTTTGGGATATCTACTTCCTTCACTCTAATCTGATGATACCCTGAACGAAGATCCAAATTTGTGAAGTAGATTTCTCCATGTATCTCATCTAACAATTCATCAATGATGGGAATGGGAAACTTATCTTTAATGGTGATCTTGTTGATATCTCTATAATATATACACATATTCCATGAGCCCTCTTTCTTGAGTACCATTACCACCGATGCAGAGTAAGAAGTTTGGCTAGGTTTATGATCCCAACCTCTAACATTTCTTCAACCATACGCTCAATTTCACTCTTTTGGGCATAAGGGTATCTGTAAGGACTGATGCTAGGAGGAACACTCCCAAGAATTAGGTGAATAGCATGATCATGATCATGAGTGGGTGGAAGACCTCTGGGAATATCTTCAAATACTTTGGAATGCTTATCATTGATCCCTTGGAGATCTAGGGGAATAGATGGCTTAGATGTTTTCACATATAGTGAGCATAGTTATACAATTACACCTTGATGCCACTTTTTCAATAATTTTGGCATGCCATTAGAGCTTATCACCTTACTGAGTTTCCTTGCGATACCCCTTAACTCAATCCCCTTTCCTTCCAATGAAAATTTCATGAAAATTTCTTGAAAATTAAAATCCATTGTTCCCAATGATTGTAACCATTAGACTCCTAGTACAGAATCAACACCACCCATGAGTATAGAAATCATTGGACTACTCATTACATATTCCCCCATAGTAAGATTGATCTTATGGGATTTTCCTGAGCAATTGATAGTTCCTCCATTTGTAATCATTACTTGAAACTTTGGCACTAGATATATAAATCAATTGAGATCTTTGGTTAATTTATAGTGAATGAAATTATGAGTACTACCATAATCAATTAGGACTATTACCTTTTTCTTTTTGATATATCCTTCGATATTGAGGGTTTGAGGAGTGATAATTCCAACCAATGCATTACATGATATGGTGGGAGTCAACTCTTCATAAGAAATCTCTTCTACATTTTCATCTTGAGATGGTTCTTGTTCTTCTTCCTCTTCACAATCTATGTAGAATAATTTCTTCTCACCACACTTATGTCCCTTACTATACTTGTTGTCACAATTAAAGCATAAACATTTTGTTTTTATTTCCTCCAATTGTTGAGGTTTCAACCTTGTAAGTTGTGGTTGTTTAGAACAAGGAAAAATATTCACTCGATAGATGTTAGGAGTGGTCCTTCTAGTATCCATAGCCATATTTTTACTTTCAACATTTCTCGCCACCCTTAACACATTCTTAAATGATTTGGGTTCCCAAAGGCAAACCTCATGTTGAATTTTATCCTTTAAAGTTCCTATGAATACATCAATTAGGTTCTCATCTAGAATAACCATTACCTTTATATTCAATATTTGGAAATTCTCAATGTTCTCCGCAATTGAACCATTTTTCTTGAGATTTATCAATTGGCTGAAGAAGGTATTTCTCCTTGTATCCTCATAGTGTGATATCATTTCTTCTGTGAAAATTTTCCAAGTGACAAGTGATTTTCGAGAAAATATCCATTGATACCAAACAAATTGATTGGGTTCTAAATATAAAGATGTAATATGTACCTTTTGTGTGTGTGGCACATCATGCAGATCAAAGAATTGCTCCATCTGGAGTATCCATGTGATTGGATCCTTGCCATCAAAATTCCTCATATCGATGTTTGGAAAGTGGTTGGTCTTCAACCCAAAGTTGGATTTTCTCTAGACTTGATTCATATTCCTTTTGTCCTCATCATGAATTTCATGGGATACATTGTCACTTTCAGGTGGCCTCTCTATTAGAAATTTTTTCAATCCTTCCATGATATCCCATTTTAATCCATTCATTTTAGTATCCATTATCACTTCTATCTTAGCTTCAGTTGAATACATCATCCCTTGTAGTTCATATTTTGTTATTGTCTTATTTTGTAAATCATTTATGTCCCTACGCATTTATTCACCTTCATCAAGAGTCCAAGTAGGGTTGTATGAAGGATTATTTGGTGTAGAAGTTCCCTTTTTTGGTGGTATGTTAGCCAAGTATCACTACAATGTAGGAATTACTAATTGGATTAGATAGAGGTCCTCATAGAAAAGGGAGTATCAAGCATTATAGCTCTATGATATATGTGTGGGGTCCAACAATAGTACTCATCCCAATATATCAGGGTACTAACTAAGGAGGCTCATGTTGGGCCCTTCGTTTTTGGATTTGAAGTTGCGTAAGAAGGACTACAGTCCTAGTTTTGGTCAAACACGAGTTGCACAAGCTACAGAAGAAGCTGGATAGTGGAAAAAGTAAAGGAATGGAAATCAGTTCTAAAAAGGGACAACGCAACACCAGCAAGGAAAAAGCAGTTACAACAAAACAAGAAAGGATGTGGATCCCAAATCCAGAAGATCCCACTCAACCTATATATGAGATGCATATTATTGTAAAAGGGTTGGGTTTTTTTTGTTGGTTAGCTGATATGGTTGGGTTGGCTATTATTGGTTGGGTTTAGTTGAGAAAAGGTTATGTAATTGTAATTTGTATATAGTTTTGGGGAAAAGGGTAGATAGAGCTCTGTGACATGAGTCCTGAGCCAGAAGGTTTTAACAGAGTACTGATTTGTATCTTTGAGATTGTATCCGAGAATCTCTAATGATAATAGATGAAGAAGGACCTAAAGTTTTGAAATATAATGTGTCATTTTGTGTTTATGCTTATGAATTGTCTCTTTACAGTGCTTCTTTATGCTTGATAAGATCAATATGATATCTTTGTTTACACATGATTCTGCAACTTGAGTGTCTTTACTTCCAAGATGAATGAGTTCAGATTTGTTTTTTTGTTAGTCTATCTTGCGCAAGATCATGGTGAATATTGAAGGTTGTGGAAACCCACCTAAGTATTCTCCTTTCCCTTCCCTATATTCATGTCTTAGTTGCGCTTTGGGTGAGACTTCTTCTCTTTGGAGGAGATGAAAATGCTGGTGCTCTAGACTACTTGGTGCCTTTTGTTGGTAACCTGAGAAGGACCCTGGTCTGATCAATTCCGCACAAAAAAAATGGTAACCTGAGAAGTACACTCGTACCTTCTTATGCTATTCATGTTCCATTACAGTCAGTCAGTCAGGAACAACCGAGAAGTGTGAATACTTGGAGGATATTGGGATCCCCTGGTAGATCGCAACCAGGACCATTAGGTTTTATCTTGGTAGGAGTAGTAATATCAACAATGGTTGGTAATGTAGTAGTTTTTATTTCTCGATACCCAAAATTATGGGGTAAGGGAGATGGAGATGTTGAGCAGCATTGGTTCTTGTGTGAAGCAATCTGGAGGTCCAGAGGGACTCTAAATGCATATAAATTGATTGAGTTCCAGACTACTTTGAGAGGTTGAACTCTCAAATGGTACATGAATGCTATTGAGCCAAGAGTACCAGGAGTGCAAGGTCAAGCGTTCACACTTGACTAGGTACAAACAAATTTCATAGTGGAATTTAAGCTACCTCAGTCAAAATAACAAGCTTTGTCTGATTTGCGTGAAATTCAACAAAGGGAAGGTGAATCAGCTTGGGAATATAACTAGAAGTTTAAAGATGCTATAGGGATGTTAGCACATCCAATTCATGAGGAACATCAAAGAGAATGGTACATCCAAGGATTGCTACCTCTAACACGAATTCTGTTAACGCAACAGTGGATAACCACTTTGATAGATGCCCTGGAACAATCAATGAAGATTGAATCCATGGCAAGATATCTAGGGAACTTGAGAGTGACCAGACCCCCAGGAGATGAAAATTTGGCGCAACTACAAGGGAAAATATCAGCGCTTACAGAGAATATTCAAGAATTGATGATACCCAGACCAGGACGAACACAAGTATTGTGTATCGGATGTTACACAAAAGGAAATCTTGTGAACGAATGTCCACGAATGAGGGGAATGGGTCCTCCTCAGAATCTAATGGGACCCTCACCAAGACCCAAGAGAGGAGTTGCGCAATTATCTGTGAATTTACCATTCCATACCCCAACCCCTTTTCATGCTTTTTCAAGTAATCAAACAACGCCATCAGTTGAGTATTGCAAGATTTGTCGAATCCATTCACATGGGACAAGACAGTTCCCCATTATTTAGAAGTATTCAATAGTACCGAATATTGTGCATTCTAATTTTTTCGCATCTACCACACATGCTACAAATCAGTGTAGAGCATTGGATGCACTTGTGGACATACTAGATCGAACATCATTCAGGGTGAATAAAACCCCTCAGAGACTGGGAAGAGGTCGAGGAGGTGGATTCAGAGGAGGAAGAACCGGGGGAAGAGGAACAAGTATATGCTACAATTTTGATGAGCAAGGCCACGTGGCTAGAGATTTTCCTCATCTGAGGCATCCTCGGTGCTCTCACTGTAGAACCAATGGGCACACAACTGAAGATTTCCCAGAAATAATTGCAAAATGGGAATATCAGGTACATCAACGAGGAACTAATCTCATCAGTTCAGAGATAAAGAGATTTATTAGAGGGAAACTGCCTAACCTTAATATCGTTACTCGAGGAGGATCAAAGACTGGCATAGATGCTGACAATTTACCTCAGATCCAGAAAGTAGTGCCTAAGGAGAACAAGTATGATCCTCTGAAATAGAAGCTATTATTTAAAAATTCCATAGAATTATTTCAGAATATCATAGGCCCTGAGATGCATGAGAAACCCCCTCAGCCTAGTGTTTAAACCAAGATCGCTCAAGTCCCTGCTTCACCCCCTACACCTAGAAACCTTGTAGTCCTAATGAGACAACCTGAGTAGTCACAAAATGTAGTTGACCTATGGTTTCAATTATTTTCTGATATTTGGGAATGACCAGTTGACAGAGAAGTTGCACAATGCACTGTACCTAGTTCTAGGAAATGAAGAATCTCCAGAAATGAGAATAAGGACTAATCTTCCTCGGAAGAATACTCAGAGAGTATAGAGAAGGAAAGTACGGACTGGAAAAGAGTTTATATTAGTAGCCCAGCTAGATGAGTTTGAAATTAAGGATGTTATGTTAGATCTAGGATTTGATGTTAACATAATGCCTAAAAATATTTGGGAAGCCTTAGGAAAACCCCAATTGACATATTCCCCAATTCAGCTAAGAATGGCCAATCAGTATTGTGTTTTCCCAATAGGAAGACTGGAGAATGTGGAAATAGGTGTTGCGGGAGTGAATACTGTAGTTGATTTTAAGGTGATCGAAATCATGGTGGATAAGGACCCTTATCCTGCACTAATTGGTATTGATTGGTCTTATGAAAACTATGTGGTGATTGACCTAAAGAAGGAAATTATGACATTTGAGGCAGATGGAATAAAAGTAGTTCAACCCTTGGATCTGTATGTAGGTCCTCGATACACAAAGCCAACAGACAACAATATGGAGGGAGAAGACTTGGATCAGTTGTACACTATAACATAATGAATGAGAGAAGACTACATAAATCCTACTACTGATGGATCAGTAAGTTGGAGGAGCATACAATTAGCGAACGAATATTCAGAACTAGAATTTGACAATTGGCAGAAAGTTTCAGACGAAATATTTTCAAGAAGGTGGGCAACTGTTGGAGCAACCAGATGGGTTGGAAATGAGGTCAGAGAACACCCTATATATGATGGTACCTCAGAACTTGACATTTTTATGGTCAGAATGGAATAAAATATAGCAAAGGATCAAAGGATCTCGGTGTTGGATGTATCCCTCCATGAAACCCCTGCCAGATGGTGGACTAATCACAAAGACTTAGTTGAGAACTGGGACGATATGAAGTAAGATATCTGATATAGATTTCAAGATAAGGAGCAGTTGGAATCAGATATGCGGACATATTTCCAAGTTGCGCAACTTTTCAATGGGCAGACGGATCCTAAAGCACATATTGAACAATGTGTGAGATAGTGGCAAGTTGTGGAAATACTGTCTCGCTTCTGGGTTCAAGTATTTCCCCATTCACTAGGTCCAATTCTGAAATCTTGATACATGCATGAAGAAACCAGAAGACATACCAGTGGCTGGAAAATTTTGGCAGATCAATTTTGCAAGGACTTCTCGTTTACAAGTAAGTACCCCGATCTTAAAGTAGTCCTGCAAAGAATAAAAGAATTCCTTTTTACAGATAATGGTGAACAGAAATCAGACCTAGTGGTATGTGCAAAGCATGGCTAAGAAATTCAATCTAACCTTCACCTCAAATTGGACAAGAGACCTATAGAATGCTATAAAATTAAGAAGGATTTAGAAATCCCAGATGATTTAGAATAATTGAGAAACTTAGCCATTAAGGAAACAGAAGGAAGCAGAGAAATCCAGAACATCATAACCAACCATACTAATGGTTCTTATAATTATCCAATTAAGTTGTGAAAAGTCAATATAGGGACCATAGATCAACCTAAGATAGCTATGGTAGGAGATTACTGGGATGAGAAAACTAGCCAAGAAATACATATCTTGTTGCAAGAGTATGAGGACTTGTTCCCAAAGACATTTTTAGACGTAAAAGGGATTAAAGGAGCTATGGGAAAGATGAAAATTGAACTAAAAATAGAATTGAAGCATGTAAGGCATAGACCATATCGCCTTAACCCCAAAGTGAAAGAAAAGGTCAAGAGGGAAATAGACAAGATGTTGGAAGTTGGACTCATTTTTGCAGTAGAAGAAGCAGAATGGATTATCCCAATAGTCATCCAAAGCAAGAAACACACAGAGGACATTAGGGTATGTGTAGACTATAGAAGCCTTAACTCTGCCTATGTGCATGACCCTTTCCCAACACATTTTACTAATGAGGTTCTAGAATAGGTTGCAGGGAAAGAATCTTATTGATTTACAAATGGATTTTCTGGGTATCACCAAGTAAGGATTGTAGAAGAAGACAAAAAGAAGACCACATTCATAAAAGAATGGGGGTCATTTGCATACAATGTGATGTCATTCGGCCTAAAGAACGCAGCTGCAATTTTTCCCCGTATTGTAATAGTATATTTATGAGAATTTATTCACAAATTTATAGAAGTTTATATGGATGATTGGATGGTATACAGTCTACTCAAGGAACACATAGCACTACTAATTCTGATGTTTGATAGATGTAGAGAATTGTAGATATCGTTGAACCTCAGGAAGTGTATCTTCTGTGTGCCACATGGAAATGTTTTAGGCCACATAGTATGTCAAGAAGAAGCACTGGTAGACCCAACCAAGATTGGAGTTATTGTGAATATGCCTCCTCCTACAAGCACTAAGCAGTTGCGCTCCACGTTGGGGCACACAGGGTACTATCACAAGTTTATTAGAAGATATGGAAACATTACTGAACCTCTAGAGAATATACTAAAGAAGTCAGAAGTGTTCCACTGGACCCCAGAGTGTGATAAATCATTCGACAACTTGAAGGAAAAGCTCAGCACAACACCTATTCTGATATTTCTGAACTGGGAAAACGAATTTCATGTGAATGTAGATGCATCGGGTATCACCTTGGGAGACATCTTGGTGCAAACAGGAGATGGAGTCATGGATCATCCTATCTATTTTTCTAACATGAATTTGTCTCAAGTGGAGCGCAACTATACAACCACAAAAAGGGAAGGTTTAGCTATGATTTACACTCTGTAAAAGTTTAGACATTATTTGTTAGGCTCTCATTTTAATTTCTTTACGGATCATTCTACATTAAAATGTCTAGTTAACAAGCCTATTCTAGAAGGAATAATTTGTCGATGGTTGTTATTGTTTTAGAATTTTCATTTTAGGTTATCAATAAACCTGGAAGATGTAACATGGGGCCTGATCACCTATCTATATTAGATTCAGGAGAAAGTGGTGGAGCAGTTGATGATCAACTCCCATATGCAAACTTGTTCTGGGTTAAGGCCATACCAGAATACCTGGAAGATATAGTAGTGTTCTTAAGTACAGGGGCCTGCCCAGAAACGTACTCCGCAACTCAGAAATGTCATATGGTGGTTAGAGAAGCAGACTATCAATTGATTGTGGGTCAATTGTATAAGTTGGGACTAGATTGTATCCTCAGGAGATGTGTCTTAGATCATGAAAGACAAGACATACTGTGGGAGTGCCATAGTGGAGTTGCGGGAGGTCATGTTGGAGGAAAGGCCACTACGCAGAAAGTCCTCCAAGCTGGACTATGGTGGGCCATGCTCTTCAAGGATGAAAAGGAATATTCTAGATCTTGCGATTTGTCAAAGAGTGGGTAAGCCATCACGATGAGATGAATTGCCTCTTCAGCTAGTTCAATCTCTACAAGCATTTGAGAAATGGGAGGTTGACTTCATTGGGTTGATCAACCCCACGGCTAAGCATTCAAAGGCCAAGTATATTATTATCACAACATATTACCTTACACATTGGGCTGAGGCAACAATTGTCCAGGATTGTTCGACCGATATTGCTGCTAGGTTCATTTTAAAAAATATTATCACTTGGTTTGGATGTCCAAGGAGTCTAACCAGTTATCAGGGACGTCATTTCATCAGTAGTACAATAGAAAATCTCACAACAGAGTTCTTGATTCATCGTAAAAGTAGTCCCTACCATCCGCAAGCTAATGCAATAGTAGAGGCGTTTAACAATATTTTGGAGAGGGGATTAACGAAGGTTTGTTGTGCAAATAGGGAGGACTGGGATGATAGAGTCCCAACAGTTTTATGGGCTTACAGGACAACCACAAAGAAACTCCACAAGTGCACTCCATTTCATCTAGTTTATGGGAAAGAGGTTGTGGTACCTACTGAAATTATCACTCTGAGTTTATATATTGCACATATTACACTCATGTTGGAGGATGAATCAGTTGCGCAGAGGTTCATGGAGTTGCAAGAACTTGAAGAGACCAAGTTTTTAGCAGACTTCCATTAGTCAGTTTAGAAATATTGGCATGACATAAATATTAAGACCAAAGTATTTGCACAAGGAGACAAGGTCCTACTTTATGACAGTTGATACCATAAACATCTAGGCAAGTTGCACATGCATTGTTTGGGACCATTTATAGTTGTGGAGATCCGCCCTTCTGGAGTAGTTAGACTTGCACAACTGGACAATATGTTGCAGCCAGGATGGGTGAATGGCGCTCGCCTGAAACCCTATATTTCTCAGAAATAAGCTAAAGTATTTTTTCTCCAGTCCAAAGGAGCATGTACAGTAGTTAGATTTGATTTTTTTGCAATTCATGTGAATTCAGTTAATAAAGTCGAAGAGTGCATTGTTGCGCCACAACATGTAGTTCATTTTTTTTTTGTTGTCTAAGTGTTGTTTGAAGCAGAAATTATTACTCAACAACGTAGGATCAGAAGAGCCATGAAGATATTAATGGAAATCATTGAATATGAAGAGGACCCCTTTGTGGTCAGAGGGAGAGTGAATCTGGACACAATCCTAGTCCATGTGCCACACAAACCCAGTCTAGTCATAGCCTTTATTACCTCTACAGTAACCCGTCTGAATTCTGTTAAACCATAAATCCATGATACGTGAAGATGTCATCGGTATTCGCATCAGGATTCCCATCTGTTAAATGGTAAGGTCTGGAATCGGCCACATCCTTGACCAACTTTCCCAATAAATGCTGAGATCACCAAATATATTTACCCCATTAACCAGTCTCATCGAACAACTCGGATCCAATTTGCGTCTATAGGGTTAATGATGAATAACATTTATTACAAAACTTGCCAGCTAAGCCTGGGTATAAGGTTATGTGAACTCAGAGGAGGACACATTGTTTCCCAGTGAGAACTTAGAGATTTGTGAATTTTGAAGCATGAGAAAGCCTATGTAATCCCTCGACCCTCAATCATGATCCTCAATCCCTGTTTCACCTATGGAAATTTTTTTATAGTTCATACTAACAATGTCGAGAGCTACAGGGAGCAGAAGTGTTGTTTCAAAGAATGTAGTACCAAATGAGCTCTATGACCCCTGGGTCGAGATCATAGGTGATCTCAAAGGGAAGGTTGAGTAGGTCAAGTTCTTCGACCTCGTCCTGACAGACCAAGTTATGTTCCCTCAGATGAACATTGATATCTTATGGAGTGTCTCTCCATACAAGTTGGGAGGCATGCATATTTTTCCAAAGCCCTATTTCATCAATCTGTTCAACTCTACCATTATGAACCTCAGGGATTTACCAGTTTTCGGCACCACTAGAGAGGTTGCGAGGTGTACCAAGATTCTCATCAGCAGGGTACACGACATAAGTCTATGTTTAGGTAGGAGATATCCAATTCACATAGAAGACATCCACCATCTTATAGGACTACCCATCGAAGTTGAGGATGTGTCCACAGGTTTCTAGGGTCCCAGCAAGCATGGCAAGAAGAAGGGGGAGCCAAGTCTATATGAGTGGTTTCATACACAGAGCGGGGGGTGCACAACTAAGATCGACCCCATACTACCCGATACAGTTAGGATCGGTTGCTATATAATTGCTAGCAAGGTCATGAGGTCTTACTACAAAGGAGAGTGTACATTGGATGCTCTATCAGTGGAAGATTTTTGCGCTAATGGCCTTGTCTTCAACTGGTGTATCTATTTACTGGAGGAATTCCTGGTGGCCTGTGAGGAAGCACAAGATAATGGTGGTACTTTCACCTACAACTACTTTTTTCTTGAATTCACAATGCTGAAGTGGACGCCACCCACAAGAAGACCATTGTCGCCAGTAGATAAGGGGTGATTGGCAAAGATGTTCAAGCCTTGGAATTCAAGGTTGGACTTGGAGAACATCGCCTTCAACAACACGACATTCTCCAAGTGGTACAACAATTTGTTGGATGCAACTCAGAGGTTGCACATCCCGTAGGAGTTTCTCAACTGTAATACGAGAAACATTGCATTCAGCATGAACCACCACCATACATTTGTGTGGCCAAGGTATGCCAATAGAGATGACTTCCACTCATGCATGTTTCCATTCTATTTAGATGAGGAGGCCTTTGACAAGGAGATTATGTCATGACCTAGATTCAAATGCAACCCGTGCAAGTCGAGGATGCATTACTTTCTTCCTGTGTAGTTACTAAAGAATAGGGGTCATTAAGTAGGGGTAGTACTAAGATTGGGCCCGAAGGTACATAAGAAGGAATCCTTGGCACATACTAATTTTGACGAGGAGGAAGAGACACAACCACTGGAGCACAAGAAGAGAACACTACCTATGTTCTCACAACTTCCATATCAAGCTATGTTGACAGGTAAGGATGTCAAAGAAAGTCTCAGTGTTGCATTCATCACAGAGTTGATGGCTAAGAAAATTAGGATGGGGATCTCCCCGAGCAGGGTTCTGAACCCCTATCCCATTTCATCCATCTTTCCTCACAATCTCTCGGCGGCTTAGGTAGCCCACATTATAGACATCCAGGACAACCCTGATCCTGACACCACGCCATCCACCATCATCATCACTAAGCAACCTCCATCACCACCACAACCTTAGTCGCCACCTCCAGAAACCCCCATTCTATCCCAAACCATCAACCCAGAACCCATGCAGTTGGATCCCCCAGAGATACCTGAGCATAAACCAGAACTCCCTGGTCCAAACCCAGAGATACCCGAGCAGAGACCAAAACTCCCTATTCCAAACCCAGAAGTACCTGAGCAAAGGCTACAACTCATTGGGATAAAACCTGAAGCCTAGGACCAACAAATCATATCATTTGTAACCATTCAGGACACTCTTTCTTCGATGGAGATGCAAGTAGGACCGAAGTTGTAACCCCTAAGTCCTCAGTGCACTTTCTCAATGACCAAGATTGAGCATGCTATTGGAAGTGCAACCCCAGAATCTGAGGTTCACAAAGATGCAAAGGTACCTGAGGTTCATAAGGAACTTAAGATGGCATTAGGACAAATCACAACGTCACCCAAGGAACAAATGGAGCTAGTCCTCCAAAACCCTCGTCAGTACGCAGAGTTTTTGCAACTCTGCCTGGCCAGAACAAAAGTTCTAATGCTCTCGCCATCAACGTTAAGGTTGAGGCTTTCACTAGGACCATCTACAAGATAGGAGGTGGTGGAGACTCTTTCGGAGAATTCAACAGCCAGTGTAATTCCACTGCAAGTACGAGCACCCAGGGACACCACCCCTTCTTTTGTTGACCTTGCACAATGGTCACTAGCACAGCTAGTCGGAATGATCAGGGCCTCAACTGATCAACTGGAGTAGATGCTCCATAAGGATGAAAGGACTGCAGAGTTCACAAGGGAGGAAGTACTCCTTGCTCAAGCACATCGAACAGAGGAATAATACGCCAAGTTCCAGGCAGAACAAAAACTGAAAAGAGTCCAGGAAAGGCTTGTTGAAGCCTCTTTGGAAATAAGGAAAGTAGCTCCACAATTTCCAAAATCTAGTGCTACAGGAGAACCTGAGCATCAAATCGAGCTAATCCAGGGAGCATGGTAACAGTTGGCCATTCATGCAGAGCATATGGAAGTACAATTGTGGGAAATCCAGCAGGAAGCAGAACAACATCCTCAGAAGTTGTAGGAGAATATGGATAAAGTAGTGTTGGAAGGAAACAATGCTCGAGCAGCACTACACAAGTGCACAACGAAGTGCACAAAGATATTTCATGAAGTCGACGACTGGATGGCAATTATGGAAAGGTGCAACCAAAATCTAGAGGAGCTGTGTGCAAGAATCCAATTTCTCAACGAAGAAGTTGCGGTCAACATGGACCCATAGGAGCAACAAGAGAAATTTTATCAAATCCAGCAAGCGGATAATGAGTTAAATGCTCAGTTTGATGCACAATCTGTAGCCAAGAAGGAGTTGCGTGAATTTTGACATGTCATTCAGATAGTGTATATGAAAATACATAAGGTAGATTCTACAACCGACTCTGAATGGAACTCTTTTGTTGCATCCAAACCCAAAGGATGTATCACATATGTGACTCAATAGTTTGTCGCCGAAGCCTCACTCCTTGCTAGGAAGTGGTAGGATTAAATTGGGAGTTTCCAGAAAGTCGGGAAGCGGGACTTAGAGTTGGTCCCAGAGTTGGGCCCTTTGTTTGAAGAGGCAGGAAAAGAGAAAGCGCAAGATGAAATCAAAGCAGAGAAGGAGGGCAAAGGAAAGAAATAGTTACTCCTAGAAGTTGTGAAAGAGCCAAGTACTTGACAGAAGATCCCACTCAACCTATATATGAGATGCATATTATTGTAAAATGGTTGGGTTTTTGTTGTTGGTTAGCTGGTATGGTTGGGTTTATTTGAGAAAAGGTTATGTAATTGTAATTTGTATACAGTTTTGGGAAAAATGGTAGATAGATCTATGTGACATGAGTCTCGAGCCAGAAGGTTTTAATAGAGTACTGATTTGTATCTCTGAGATTGTATCTGAGAATCTTTGATGATAATAGATGAATAAGGACCTAAAATTTTGAAATATAATGTGTCATTCTATGTTTATGCTTATGAATTGTCTCTTTACCGTACTTATTTATGCTTGATAAGATCAATATGATATCTTTGTTTACACATGATTCCGCAACTTGAGTGTCTTTACTTCCAGGATGAATGAGTTCAAATATGTTCTATATTTAGTCTATCTTGCGCAAGATCATGGTGAATCTTGAAGGTTTTGGAAACCCACCTAATTATTCTCCTTTCCCTTCCCTATCTTCCTGTCTTGGTTGCACTTCAGGTGAGACTTCTTCTCTTTGGAGGAGATGAAAATTCCAGCACTCTAGACTACTCGGTGTCTTTTGTTGGTAACCTGAGAAGGACTCTGGTCTGATCAATTCTTCACCAACAACTCAACCATGGCCTTAGCCATACTATCCTACTACCTAGGTACTAGAGAGTGATCTCCCTGAGTGTGTTTCTCAGTGTACTATAGAAACAAGACAACCAAAAGGTTTACTCAGTAAGTCTCGGGATTCTAGGGGGTCTCTTGATATACGCTAGGTACATGGGAGCCCAAATCTGTAGTAGTGTTGTCTAATTTTCAACCGTTCATAAGGGGCCTTCCAATATACTCTAGGTATGTGGAAGAACCACACAGTCCCCGGGTTGTAGCGTTGACCACTAACGAAATCTCCTACATTTAGAGACGACGAAACATGTCTATACCTAAAAATATCCCTAAGTTTCTCTCAAATTTATGTGATACTCCTTTATCCCACTTTATTCTACTTTTTGAATCACCCCAATTGGATATTCTAGTCAAAAGATATGCAAATTTCCAACAACAAAAAAACATGCCTTTTAAACCCTGATTTGGAGGTTGTTATATTAGTCGACCCTTCTTTTGTTGTATCTTTAAAATTTTCAGCCCTTATGGGTCTAAAATTTCTTTTTGTAGTTCTTTGATATGCCCTCTCTGCAATTCCATAGTTCTAATCAAAATTGGATGTGCCAAGTGGAATTTATGGTGACTTCCCCATGCTTTGTTGATTTTTGGCCTTTCCAGGAGAGTGTACTTGTAAAGCGTGACAAGCACACAATATGTGATATATTATTCTGAAACTTACACCATAAATACTACAGAATGTCCACTATCCAATGCAACTGGTATCACTTAATTTGGATACTCATTGAAGAATATATCAGTGTTTTACCTGGAACATAGGTGTGAGACTAGTTAATAGGACTAGTCAGATACCTTATGTTAGACAGGGTGTATATCCAAACTTGGGATGCCCTATAAGATGAAATTTTTACCACATATGCCTTGATAATTCCATTGAATATCCTCTAAGTATCATAGTCTAAAGCATCGCATAAAAAACTTTATAGAAAAATTTATGTGATGACTAAATTCAGGACGATTCAGGAACCTGATCTTCCATGAGCTATATCTCCAAAAGTATAAATCCTCAAAATCTTATATTTTAACCACAAGTACTTTGATCCATATAATAAATATCCCCCAAGGATTTCCTTCTATAACGTCATAGAAAATATTTTATAGTGAAAATTCCAAGGTGTCTCAAATGAAACAACAAAACCCCAAGACCTTGATCTCTGAAACCAAATGTTAGGAACCAAATATAAAAATAGCATAAAAACCTCAAGATAAGTACTCAATGCCTTGAAAAAGAGATAAATTCATATAATAAGCCTCTTCGAGGGGGAAACTTCCTTATACATCATATGAATTCACCAATACAAGATGATTCCAAGTGAAAAGGTCTCCTTGGTATATATAGGAGACTAGGAGGTACAATTACAACTTATGGACCCAAGCCAACATAAATAAAATAACAATATTAATGTAATATGTCCCAATTAAGGGGTAATTTACCACTATTTAGGTCTTAACATCATGGAAGTAAAAGAAAAAGTAAATTTGAATAGAAGGAGGAGAGTTGATTTTAGGGAGAGAATAGAGGATAAAGAGAGTTTGGTGCAAGAAAACAAGATTTAGCCATACTAGGTAAAAAAAACTATGAGTGAGATGGGAATTATGTTGAGAACTAGGCTATCATGCTTGTCAAGAGTTCTTATTGAGAAATTACCCAAGAGCATGTGTAATGTTGTTGTGAGGACTCCAATTATAGTTGCATTTATTGGATCCCCAAACTTGGAGATTCATGTTTGGACTATTCTAGATCCCTAGAGGGGATGAGGATTGTCTAAGGGATTGTGGTGCAAAGAATGAAATATTTCCCCTTAGGTTTTGCAAATTGATGGGGAAGATTTGGCTGGTTGAAATTTATATAGGAGTCACGTCACTATGAAATTACTGGGTATTGAGTTGTTTAAGTGGACATTAGTGAGCCATAGGATCCATTATTCTTCGGGACTCATAGCCCCAACTCAAGAATGACCTTCTACTAAGAGAACTGAAGTAGCGGATTCTATGGTTGGGTGGAACGTTTGTCGTCTGCAGCCAAATGTATAATTATTTATAAAGATAAGTGTTCTAGTCACTGTTCTTATTTATAGTATTAATGTTATTCTTGACTGATTTATTTATTTTGTGTTATGTGTATTTAAATGTTTCTATGTCTGAGAAACAGTCTATGTTTATTATCCTAGAGGTTAATGATAGTTCCATGAGTCTATATGTCATTATGCATGAATTCATTTTAAAATGGTATCATAGTTATGTGGTACTAGTTTTGGGTATTTCCAAGTACCTCGTATTGTCAATGGGGCATAGAGGGCATTGGGTATGTAACAACATGGTATCAAAGTGAAGGTTTCAACACTGTACTTGTATGGACCAGAGACCAAAAATAATTTGACAAATTCGTTGTTATGGAGTTTTAATTTGTGTTGAATTGGGGAAAATGGTAAAATTGGTGCGAAACCCCCAATTTCTAAACATAATATAGCACGTAATTGGCATGGTAATATTAAATGGGTGGGAGCAAGTTTGAAATTCAGAAATGTGAAGCTAAGTCCATATCTTTCCTGACAGCCTTGCGCATACAAATTGTGGAAAAATCATATTTTTTTATAATTTTTTGAAAACTCCAAACTTTTGAAGATTTATGTATGAATGATGGGTGCAAATCAATGGCCTAGATCACGCTTTTTATCGATATCAATAGCCCTAATTCATCTAGGATTTCAAAAAAAAATCTAATTCAAAGTTTATTTCAACCACTGAAGAAAATTTTATTTTGGTTGCCAAAGAAAAGTTTATTTCAGTTGGTGAAGACAAATTTATTCCACTGTTGAAGAAAGTGAATTGTGAGCGTCAAAAACAAAGTGGGTTTTGTTTTAAAATATAAATAAAATTCCATCTATCAATGTAAAGAAAGTTTTGTCTATCGATGGAAAGTTGAATGAGTTCATCGATGCGAAACTTAAAATAGTTCGTCGATGGAAAGCTAAATGAGTTCATCAATGGAAAGTTAAATTAGTTCGTTGATGGAAAGTTGAATGAGTTTGTTGATGGAAAGTTAAATGAGTTTGTTGATGGAAAGTAAATGGGTTCATCGATGAAAAATTAGCCTACCAACAATGCAAAGTGTTGAAAGAATAGAAAATGGGGATGGTGAGATGGCCACATTAGGGGCCGACAGGAGGAGACTAGTACCACATCAAGAGCCATGTGTCATGCCACATCATCAAAGATAAAGTTTTAAAAAAATTATGGAGCCAAAATATTATTTTGGCCATAACATGAATAGAAAATATCATAACCAAGTAATAGGGGTAGGTCCATAGTGAGGACTAAAAAAAAGTTATTGAGGGCCACTAGCCAATTCTACTCTAGATTCCCTGAAACTGCAAACTAATGTTTTTTTTTAAAATAGGTTGGTACTCATTGAAAAAGGCCCTATTTATAATTAAATTTTGTAGTGAGTCAAGGGAGAAGACATGCTGAAACCCAATGGATATTTTGACCAAATTCCAAAGGGTTTGGAATGGAGATGCAAAAACATGTTGGAGTCCATTATTTTGTGAGACTTTTGGGGGATTTTTTGGATTTTTAGAAGAGGAAAAGAGATCCCAAATCACAAATATAGAAAAAGAAAAAAAATGTATCCTGAACATTTGACTTCCTCAAAAAGCTAGACAACTTTTCCTTACTAAAATTCTCCCAATTTTTCTCTGTTTAGGAGATAACAGTTTTCACTAAAAATTATAAATCTGGAAAAAATGAAAAAAGTACAAAGATGACAATTTGAGATTGATGCAAAATTTGACTAGAGCATTGGATCATCAATTTGAAAGTTGTTGTGTACTCACAATTAGGAATATTATCAATGTCAGTAAAAAAAAATCTTGGTTCTTGACATATTTTCAACTACATGTGACAGAAGATAACCTATGAGCTAAATTGCACCAGTGAGAATAGGGCTCAATGGAGTAGAAATGGAAAATTAAAAAATCCATAAATTTCAGCTCAAAGCTCAAAATGAGGCATGAGTAAAGTCAATGTAAAGTTGATTCAGAAAAGATTATGTCTAAAGGATAATAATTTGGATTATGACATCAACATTATTCATAAATTGATATGAAGAAGGATCAATAGCCTAATTAATGAAAAATTTACAATATGTATAATTTCTAACAGTGATTGTTGCATTCACATTTTGCGGAATCAGGGGTACATGCATAATACATCAATATTAATATGAGGACCAGATATATGGAGGATTCCCAAGGTTCTCATAGCCATGGAAATGAAATCATGGGTTTAAATATTAGCCTAGAAAATAAAGAGACAATCTAATGAGAATAGAAGTAGGGTAGAGTCAATAGAGATGGTTGAGACAATGAAAAGCCTAAAGAGGGAAGTACAAATCTATAGAATAGATGGTGAAAGGTTGATAAGAGATTAGGGGGAGTAGAACCAAATTAATACTCAACTGCTACAAAATTTGAATAATTTGCAAATACAAATCAGTAAGGATTCCAACACAAAACCTGCAACCAATGTAAGACAGGAAAATACCCATAAAGTGTTGGGGATGTGAGAAAGATCACATGTACAAAGATTGTCCCCACAAGGGAGATAGGGTGAGGACTATGCATAACACTCAAGAAGATACTATAGTGGAGGACATTAGCAAAAGAATTCCAAGAATTTATGTATCATTGGAAAACAAACAAGAAGACTATCAATTCCACATGATTGAGGTGGAATGTAATATTGATAGTCAACACATAGATATTTTTATTGATTATGGATCTAGTCATATCTATACAGATCTTTATATGACTGGAATATTTAAATTAAAGAGATATAAGCATGAAAAGTCCTGGTTGGTTCAGCTAGCCACTAGAACCAAGAGAAAAATCAATGAGCACTCTTTTCAAACAAAATTTATTCAATAGTCCCTAATGATGGGTGGAGTGTCCACTCGAAACGTTGGACATTTGAAAACTCCTTACACAATTTATATCTAGAAATCACAAGCAACATCAGTGAGTTTGTCATGGATTTCCCAGTGAACATGAATGAAGTCATCACTAAGGTCGACAAACATCATACTGCTTGGGGTCATATGATTGATTTATTGGTATGGATTGGTTGGACAAGCATCATGATGTCCTAAATTTATACAACAAGGTTTTCATGTGCCTTGACGAGGAAGATAATTTAAGGACAATTCAAGGTATTCCAAGGCCTATATCCATCAGATAGATTTCAGCATTGCAGCGAAAAATAATTTAAAAAAAAGAGTGTCAGATATATGCAGCACATATGGAAAAGTCAACCATGGATAAAGTGTCAAATATAGAAGACTATTTTGTTTTGAAAGAGTATGAAGATGTGTTTGGGGAATTGTCAAGATTTCCACCAAAGAGAGACATTGACTTCTCTATTGACTTGATTCCTAGAGCAGCCCCAATTTCCAAGACTCCCTATATAAAATGAGCACACCAAAGCTAAAATACTTGCACATGCAGCTAGAAGACTTGTTTAATAAGGGGTACATATGCCTAAGTGTTTCACATTAAGGTTCCCTAGTTATTGTTGTGAAGAAAAATGATGGAACTTTGAATTTATGTATTAAATTTAGACAGTTGAATGAGGTTATTGTAAAGAACAAATACCCTCTACTAGGCATTGATGATCTTTTTTCTTAGTTGAAGGGAGCAAGGATATTTTCCAAGATTGAATTGAGGTCAGGTTACCATCAAGTGAGAATCGGAGAAGAACATACCAGAAATATATCCTTCTCAGTGAGGTATGGCCATTATGAGTTTTTAGTGGTGTCATTTGGGTTGAAAAATACACCAGCTACTTTTATGTGTCTAATGAAGGGAGTGTTCAAATATTACCTAGACAATTTTTTTTTGTCTTCTTAGATGATATTATTATCTACTCCAAGAAAGAGGAGGAGGAGGAGCATCATTTGAGGTTGGTACCATAGGTATTAAGAGAGAACCAATTGTATGCCAAGTTGAGCAAGTGCACTTTCTATCAGAGGCACACATTGTCTTAGAGAAGGGCATAGCAACGGATCCAGAGAAGATTGTGATAATCAAAGGATGGCCTAAACAAAATAACATTTCAAAGGTGAGATCATTTATTGTTGTAGTTGGTTACTACATAAGATTCATTGAAGGATACTCCAATATTTCACATCTAATCACTTCACTGCAAAAGAAAGGAATAGAATTTGAATGGACGACCGAGTGTGAAGAGATTTTCTAGCACTTGAAGGAATTCTTAACTAATGCACCTATTTAAAAAATTGCAGATCCAAATGAGGATTGTGTTGTGTGCACATATACATGTAAAGGAGGACTTGGTAGAGTCCTTACCCAAAATCAGTATGTCATTTGCTATGAAACTAGGGAACTTAAAGAGAGTGAAAGGAATTATGCTACCCATGACTTAAAGATTCTAGCAATTTTTCATGTGATGATAATGTGGAGGCATTATCTCATGGGAAGAAAATTCAGGTTGAGGATAAATCATAGTGGTCTGAAATACTTGTTTGAGTAGCTAACACTAAATGTTAAACAAATTAGATGGTTGGAATTTCTCAACAAATACAACTTTGACATCAAACACATCAAGGGAAAAGATAATAAAGTGGTGGATGCACTCAACACAAGGGTGCATGACATGTATTCTATATCCATTAGTATGTACATTTTAGATTTAAGAAACATAATTTTGGAAGCTACGACATCATAACAACATTATGCATGTAAGTTAAAGAAGGCTTATGACAGGGTAATGTATATCTGAAATTTAAATATTGTGGGCTAGAAGAGGATAGAATCATCTTGTACGTGAACAAATTTTATGTTCTTAATTATTAGGAGTTGAGAAATTTAGTTCTGAAAGAGATGCAGAAGGTGTCATACATAGAACATCCAAGGTACCAAAAACTTATTGCCACTTAAGAAGATATTATTTTGGCATGTAATGAAGAATGATGTAGTTAATTATATATCCAAATGCATGGGATATCAAAAGATAAAGGTTGAGCACCAACATCCAGCTGCATTTATATGGCCATTGCCCATTCCTGAAAGGAAATGGGAGATTTTTACCATATATTTCATCACTAAGCTACCTAAAATAGAAAGGTAGCATGATTCTATCATGGTAGTGGTGGAAAATCCTACAAACACTACACATTTCATCCTGATCAAAATGCAACATAAGGAAACCAACATTGTAGATATTTATATGAAAGAAATTACCAGACAACATGGTGTGCCTAAGGGAATCATATCTAACAAAGATCCATAGTTCACATCAAATTTTTGGAGAGGGTTATTTAAATTATTTGGGAAACATTTATATTTTAGTACAACATATTGTTGATAAAAAGGAATGGTTATACTAATACCAACATTTATGAATCGTGTTGGGATAAGAAAGATAGTCTGGATTGTTGCCCTATGTTTATATCCTTTTGAAAAAATATCAATTAATCTTCAAGAAATATGTTCTTGCGATCAATGTTGTATTTTATGTTGTGTTATGACAAAGAAAGAAAGAAATATTTATATCAGAAAATTACAACAGATTTAATGAACAGTTATAAAAACATAAAATCTTAAATAAGATCACACATATAATCTGAAATGAGATCTCAAAACCATCAAGTGATTTTATTTATTCAATTCTGAAATACAGCCAAAAACATTCTCACATACCCCAGAATGGGTAAGGACCAAAAAAATACTGAAAAGTCAAAGGTTACATAACACAGAAACGCCTGGTGTCTTATAAGTAAAAACAAGACTAAAAAATAACTGGATCAAAAATCCATGGTATGCCACTACCTTGACTATGCACAAAATTCCTAATTAATACTGAAAATCAATTCAGAAATCCAACAATAATTTACAGACTATCATAAACAAATGATCAACCTTATAAATCATATCAATAATCCATTATTTTTTGTCCTTCTTATTTCCACCTTTAGTAAGACCATGTTATCAACAAGAAGTTCTTATCTTTTAAGTATTTCAAAAATGAATGAAGTAGTAATGTAATCTCACTCTAGAGCAAGAGAAAACATTATCTGAGTTTGTGCATCTATCTCTCTTCCTCTGTTTGTCCCTTAAATTCTTCTTTTATTCTCTAAAAGTAGTTTTGAGTTGTTTCAACTACTTTTAGTTAAGTTATTTAAAATTAGTTAAATAGGGACAACTCATAAAAAATATTAATAAATAATGATAAGGGTATAATAAATATTAACTAATAGGTGGGGACCCCTAACAACTCTTTTTTTTTCTTTCAAAATATCTCTTTGTTCCTCCATCAATAAATATGCATCAATATCATCAAAACATTATTATAAACATATATGCCAATCAGCTCACATGAAATATTTAAAAACACACTTGTGTCTCCCAAATACCAAGTAGATATGCATATGCATGCCCAAAATTAAATAAGCCACAAGCTGTCAAAAATATATTGTTGCTCTAAAATAAATAAATCTATCTATTGTCTAAAACAATTGTTGTCCAAAATACAAGTGAAGTGTGTCCAAATAGTGAATTCAAAGTAAAATAAAATCATAAAATCAGAAATCATATTTTTTGTGTGAGGTAGTTTGTCTCTATCCACTTTCCTTTGAATTTGTTACCTTGGGCATCTGTAAATTTACCTTAACATGCATTTTACCTTTAATTGTTGATGCTTCTAGATGCATATATTTAAAAGGGGTATGTCCATCCTCATGTCCATGGTGTTGTGAATATGAGGTGATTGAGTGTGAGGATGCTTCAAATTGGTCAGATTTTACAGAATTGGCCAATTATTTTCCTTTGCAAGGTTCGGGTTCTTCAGCAAGGGAATTAAATATTTTCAGTGGTTGATTCGAATGAGCATGAGATACTTCTGATGCAATGTGAAAGGCATGACACTTAGGTGGAGGAGGAGGTAATGGAAATGACATTGTGGGCCATCCATGAGCTTGGACTTGGGGAGGATTTACAACATTATTCCAGTCATCATTTGTTGGGATCTCATGTGGTAAGGACACATGTGGTTGTACTAGTATGTCAGAGATGCTAGGATATGGGTGCAAAGGTGGTTCTTCGGGTGGAGGAGGAGGTTGAAAGGATCTTTTCCCAACTAAGTTTAGGAAACATGTCTATAAGAGTTGAATAAACTCTTCAAAATCAACATCGAAATGCATGGAAAATTGAAGTATTTTGTTTACCCCTTACCAAAAATCATGTGGCCTTCTTCATCTTCCATGGTTGCCTCTACTCAAAAAGATCATCTATAAAGTATAAGGCTAAATTAGATTATTGCATACAATATCAAGTGAAACATCAAATACCATTTGCATTAACATAGTTTTAGAAATAGCTTTGACTTGATTAGAAAGCAACATGCATACAACCAAGGATAAAAGGAAAGGATACTTTGAGAAAAACTTTCATCTCTACTTTGAAATGATTCTCAAACTCATACATTTGATTATTATTTAGGAACATGGGAATTACAATGTAATTGGGAGTATGAGAGGATTTATAATGTATGGAAAGTGAATATATATGGAAGGGAAAGTGATCCAAAAAGGATCCAAAGAAGACTCGCAAAAGCAACTCAGGAAGATCAAAATGGCCTCAGCAGACAGAGAAAGGGAAAAAATTAAAAATTCTCAAAACTCAACTAAAATGGAATCATCGAGAAGAGCGTATCTCAATATTTCCAACGGTTCAAACGAATCATCAAACGGAGTTACGAATAGAAAGATATCTGTGGTCAAAGTTTGGTCAACCTAGCCTAGTTAGCAGGGGGATGAGTCAACATCTATACTACTAACGTCAGCATCAGTACAGATGATGTCAGCATATGTGGGATGCATAGGAGGTGACACGTGTCATGTTGACATCATCATGGTGACATGGAAGCACCAAAGGCATCCATGTGTCACTCATATTTGGTATTTCTAGGTCATTTCGTAGACCAGTAAAATTGCACCACATGGCAGTTCGTATAGCCACGCGACAGGACGTACAGTGACATGGCAGTTGATGTGGAAGATGACGTGACAGGATGAGTTTGCATTTGAGTTGGTAGACCATATACTGGCGTGGTAGGGTGATTGTATAGTGGTTGATGTAGCCCAATGGTTGGATACCATGTGGCCCAGTCATGGGCTGCCATGTGGCAGTGGGAAAATTCCCAATGATAACCCATGAACAAAAATTCAAAAATTAAAAGATTTGGCAGGTCTACCAAATCTGGCGGGACCCGAACCCCGCCAAATATGGCACCTTATTGATATCTAAAAGCCTTGCTAAAGTTAGCGGAATGATATGTTTTAAATATATATACAAGTTACAATGGATAGCCCAAAAGAGGAGACCCGCGGGCTCGACCCCGGGACCTCCTCCTATGTTAACGCCTAAATACAAGCTCCGCCAACCACAAGGGAAAGGGATTTAATTGTTTACAAATCTCAAAAAAACATTTAAAAGTTGCAACTGCCCAGTGATGGAAGGAGGGCACGTGAGGGTATGTACCGGAATGGATTTCGAGACATTTTCTTCATCATTTATTGCAGGTTGTTGGGCATGAAAACTGAGACAAAGTTTATATTGGTCTTGGGAGTGCCAGAGTTGGATCAAAGAGTGGAGACAACCATTTTTAGGTAATTCGACGCCACAAATTCAATGGTGTTGTCTGTTTTCTGAT
>ML790522.1:445730-468824 GCA_009831015.1 Picea engelmannii | reverse complement strand
TTGTGGGATGGAGTGTTATTCTTCCCACCCAAATTCTATATCTTCCAAATTTCTATAATCACGATAAATATACATCTTATGATATCTACACAAATATTTAATAAAATATATACATACTTATCTCATTAATATAATTTAGTTAAATCCCATATTATAGGTAAGTGCATATAAACTGTCAAAGTCATAATTAAATATATATATACATATGGTGGGACATGATTTGTTTCTGATTACATCCTCTGCACTGTGATATGATAAAAAGGGATTTGAGAACTTCCATGCAAAGGAATTTGAAAGCTTCCATGCAATTTGAAAAGGGGCTTTATGGTTTCCAGTGTTTGGCCCACTTCACTCCAAAAGAGTTGTTACTTTCAGGGAAAGTAGGTCGTAATGATGATGACATGTTGGAATGGATAATTTCATTTTTATTAATGTATGGGGTTTATAAATTTAAATGATTGGTTGTTTTGAATTGTGTTGTTTTATTAAATAAATTGTTGTAAAATTTAAATAATAAATTGTTTTGAATTATATTGTTTTATTAAATAAAACGTTTTTATATTTATTTTAAAATATAATTTTATTTTTTAATTTTTTTATAATACAATAATACTCTCCAAATTTATCAAATAATATTTAAAAATAAAAAATAAAATTCCATTAATTATATAAATTTATCAAATATCATAATTAAGTTGAAGTCCTTATTATATGTAAACATCTTTGCAACCCAAAGCTATGTAACTTTACTAGTAGAGCATTTGCCAATTTTCATGTACTATATATATATATATATAACCTGAAGTAGAAGTAAAACTTAATTCATTACATAAGATTGCATTGTTACTGTATCAACACGGTAAGAGAAGATATAATAATATACATTGAGTTACGGGTCGAACTTGGCTCTAGATGTCGACCCATGATATTAAATCAACTATATATAAAGAGAGAGAGAGGGGTAATTATAATAATAATATGTGGAATATATATATTATTTATCATCATTTTATTTTATAATATTTGAATTTTTTTTATTTTAAATATAAATATTTATGCTTAATCTAAATTTTATTATTTACAAATAGTATCAAAATATCGTTTGATGACATTTTTACTATGAAATATCATTGTTAGGTTTAAGGTTCATAAATTATACAGTAAAGACTAAAACATTGTTTTAGAGGTGGTTAGTCATCCCAATTTAAGGTTGATATGTGTTTAAGGATTTTTGGTTAAGAAAATTCTTTGACATGCTCATGTTCTTATTGAAATATCATTGTTAGGTTTAAGGTTCATAAATTATACAGCAAAGACTAAAACATTGTTTTAGAGGTGGTTAGTCATCCCAATTTAAGGTTGATTTCTTCTTAATTGGTGTGTTTAAGGATTTTTGGTTAAGAAAATTCTTTGACATGTTCATGTTCTTATTGATACCATTTCCTCTCTATTATAAGCATCACAAACATCTAGAACACGTTCACAAGAATTGAACCTTTACTTCTACTTCCTATGTCTCTATTGATGGGTAGGATTTTTTGATGTGCAAATTGGTTAAAGTGAACAACTTAAGGAGATTTCCCCTATTGGGGTGATCTTAAAACACTTATCGTCAAATTTTTTTTCAATGACATACCAGCAATAAGAAAGGGTGATAAATGACCTTTATGGAGGATTTCCAAAGCATGAAGGAGGCCATGTACACTTGAAATTGTGAATTGGGTCACCGCCTTTATTGCTGATGAGGTCAGCCCTAATGAGAGGGTCCCCAAATTAAAGGAAAATCCTTTTTAAATATTGGCATTTATTGTTGAAGATAAATAAGGTTCATTTCAAAGGAGAAAATGGTAGTTTATTTAATAGTGGAGCACTTATGTTGAGGAGAGAAGAGGTGCACTAGGGTTTTGGAAGAGTCTTTGGGGGTGCACCCTCACTAGAATAGTCCCCATGTGGCATTTGGACATCATTATGTGGACTTTTCAAATTGTAAATGACCCTCATGAAGGAGTGCCTTAATTAGGGTTTGTCTAGGGTAGGAGCCTATAAATAGAGAGAAGTTATGATTGATAAAGGACTGTGAAGAAGAGCTAAAGGGATTAGTTGAATATCTAGCTAGAATGAAGAAGTCAAGGGCATTTCAAGTTGAGTTTTATCATCTTCTTTTTGTATTTCTATGGATGAATTTAATTTTTGAAGTTGCTCTTGAAAAATTGTTGGAGTAATCTTTAAAGAAGAGCAATTCTGCTCCAATAAGTAGAGATAAGGTTGAGGTATAACCCTCCTTGTTTCTTTCTATTATCATTGTTCAATAAATAGATATTGCATTTCTGAATATTGAAGCACTGTTCCTATCTTGAGGCGTACCTTTTAAAGGGATCCCCTTTTAGTTTTTGTTGTATTAAAGGAAATCCATGTGGTTGGTTGGAGCATGATATTAATAGCCTATCTACGGCTCCTTTACTTCTATTTAAAACCTCTTGATCATTGATCCTAATTCCATAACCCAAATAAATTGACATGAACCTATTATTTCACCCATATAATCTCAAATAAATATAAAAGAATAACCTTTACTAGGTTCCTCCCCCCCTTGTGTAGGAAGAGAACCAACCTAAAGTGACAAGAAGCATTGCTATGGTGACATTGGGAAATCTTCCTAAGTGCCCCTAGGGTTGGACTTAGTGAAGGTACTTTATAACATTTAAAATGTAGGTTTGGGAGGTAAAAAATTGGTGCTCTTATTAGGGATAAAGTCCATCTCCCATAAATTTGAAGACTATGCTTCAAGACAATTGATGAAAATAGATAAAGAAAGATCAAAAGTCTCATCTGGAAACTCCACTTGAAGGAAGTTCGAGAAGGAGATACTCCACAAGAACTTCCTCACAAATCTTGTTCCACCACTAGCCAAATTTGAGATATATTACAGAAGAAGGTGGGTGAACAATTCAGCCCGGATATTATAGGTATTAGGTACTCAAACATTTGATTCTATTGAAGGTATAATGTACTTGTTTTCTAATAATCTAAGGCATTCTATTACAACAAGGACCATGGCTACATCTTGGTTGATTGATATTTATAAGCTATCATATCTTTTCGCTGTTGTTGGATCTCCTTATGACCTACCAGATAAGGCCATATAAGTGCTTCCTATGTTCTAGGGAAATAATGCAATCAGAGTGGAAGCCCATGTAAAGGCATTTCACAAAGTGCTCAATGTGTTGGAAGTCTAGTATGTTGATGTTGTTTGTCTTGTCATTAGAGGATGATGCACGTGATTGGTTTATGGATCTAGAGGATGAAAACATTAACATATTGGAAGAATACAAAAGAGTATTCCTTGAGAAATGGAAAGAAAAGAAGAATGATAGACTCCTATTGGCCCCTTTGAATGAGGTGAAAAGAAACGAGAATGAGATAGTTGAAGAGTTCAATATGAGATTTGGTAAGATAGTTCAAAATATGCACAAAGACATTATTCCTCTAGGTATGACCATTCTCATCCATTACATAGATGCATTTTATGGATGTTATGGTTTCTTGTTGAGGGATGAAAATATAACGAATTTGAAGGAAGCGAAGATAGAAAGAACCTATTAGCCTTTTGAAAGGTTAATTTGTTTGGTTTGTCAAGGGCATCAAGTTCTAGGGATAAATAAAAGATGATGACAATGAATTCCACTAATCCAACCCCTAGTGCAATTACAAAATTGACAAAAAGTGTGGATAAATTGCACACATCTTTTGTAGGGTTCCAAAATTGGGTTGTTTGAATTGAGAGAATGCAACAAAGTCAATTTTAACCAAGAAGAAACTTGTGTTTTGATAGGAATAAAAGAATGGAAGAAGCTATACTTCACATACGTATGAATCGCACTAATATGATGGAATAAGATGAATATATGTGGTGCAAATATTGCTAACATTTCCATGCTGAAGACACATGATCAAAATTAAGAACATGGGTCTACTAGAAAGCTACAAAGGAAGGCATGTCTGCAAATGTTAATGATTCAAATGATTTGAATTTTGTTGATGATGGGGATTAAATCTGCATTTTATAAGGTGTTGGATGCATGGGTTGACCTAGGTTCTACGTTAGTTACCCAACAAAACCCTAGAAACCATCACCCCCTATGGTAAACCAGAAGGAAACATTGCGCACAAAGTGCACAACATAGTCTCAACCAAGATGGCTTATGGGTGATTGCATGACCCAAGTGTTTGCAATCATGGAAGGGATTGAAATCGTGGGAATGTTAGGCATATCATTACTTATTTTACTTCAACATGCATTCTATCATACCATCATTCAGATCTACCATTTATTCATCCTTAATATTCATTCTCCAAAAAATAACATGTGCGTTGTAAATTAACCTTAACATATTCATATCTTCATTCATTCAACATAAAATCATATCAAAGCAACATATAAGAGAACCAAACATAGAGACACCATATTTTACTATGGTTCACCCCCCCTGAGCTGCGTCCACAAAGATCTTCTGCTTATTTATTATTCTTCATCAAAAGTTTTGTGCTGCGTGCATTACATCATAGGTTTTAGTACCGGTGAGGTTGACCAACATCACACCAAGCTCCAAAACTTGTCACCCGAACCTCAGTTACACTCCACAAGTCTCCAAAATTTATACTTCGACTCAAAACATTTCAAAGACTCAAGACTCCAAAAGGTTCTCCAAGGTACTTCTCTTCATACATAAGTTTTTTTTCCTATCTACCTCATACATCATATTTATACAAAAAGATGGGTAAAAACCCATTACATTGACTACCAAAACCATAACCCTAGTTTTTCCACATATTAACTCCTTGCGCATGGTTGGTCTTCGATCCAACTGTTCTTTTCTTTGACTCTGCGCTGATTTTCCTTAATTCCCAATGTGCTGCTTCCTTTGCCTTCTTTCGCGCTTCTTTCTCCTCATTCCTTGGCACACGTTGCTTCCTTTGGTCCATTCCTTAATTGCTTTCCTCATTTGTTGTGCTGTATCCCAAAATATCCTGCTCCAAGAGGCCCCCAACAGTTACCCATGGCTCGTCCTGAGCCACTCAGGCAATGTTTTCCTCCTGCACTGACTTCTTTAGTGCCTCAAATATGCCTATCAACTCTTCAACACAAGTCTTCACTTGTGTGTGATTCTTTGCAATAGACTCCATAGTATGTGTAGTGAGATGTTCCTTCATCATCTCTTCAGCCTCCAACTTAAGATTTTCCAGTTGGCCCTTGGCTGCATCCATTTCTGCCAACATTTTTTTTGGTTGTTCCTATAATGGCTCTAGCTGAGCCTACCACATTTGCTTTTCTACCTGGATTGACTTCACTTCTTCCTGCAGATTCTTTAGTTCTTGCATGCTCCTCAACCTCTCCTAGATGTTCATGGCCTTCTGCCTTTGATTTATCTTCTGCATGGTTGTGTTGATGCTTTCTTCCTTCTGTTCGAATGCCTGCAACTTTTCATCCTCTTGCAAACCTGTCCATAGTTGTGCACTTTTGTCATATATCTCTGCAATTTCCTGAATATTCTGCACTATGTCCTCGATGTTCCCTACAACCTCCTGCTCTCTATGTGATCTTACCTTTGGTGGTGTGATTGGGTTCAATTGTGCCATCAATTCCGTTATGTGACTTTTGTAGTCCTCCATCGCGTGCACAATCTTCCCAATCTTCTCCTCTATTTGTAAGTGTGCCCCTTCTTATGTGTTGTATGGTATTGACTTGAAAACTTCTTTGATGCACTCCTCTATTTGACCAATGTGCTGCTTTTCCTGGTCGTTCTCAACTTTCACTTCATTAAGGGTTATCTTCAATGTGTCTTTTATATCCTTAGCCATTTGTAACTCCATCACATTTGTGCGTGCTCGTGATTGGATCTCCTGTTTGACGCTAACTTGCAGTTTGTATAACACTTTAGTCAAGATCTTGGCCAATGCCAAGTCTAAGTGTTTAATGTCCTTTAGTTGTTTCTGCACTGTCTCTTCTTCTAAATACAACATCTCTCGAGTGATAGAAAAAGTCTCACTTCCTGATGCTATGATATTGATTGTTTCTTGCGTTGGGACTATCTGTTCTTGAATAGTCTATTGTGGCTGCACCTTTTCCTTATGTTGTACTTCGCTTAGTTCCAGTTGTGCCAATGTTTCCTTCATTTCTAATAATCTCTTTACGATCTCCTCTCTTTTCTTCTCTGTGTCATCCCATGACTCTTCTACGCGGTCTTGGAATTTTTATGCCACCATCTCCGCGTCATCTTCTGTGATTGTGAATTCTAGGACATCTTTGTGCACCTTCATAATTTTCCTTTGTCCTCCTGCCTGCAACACGGTTCTCGTCTTTAAAAGAGTATCTGTCTGCGCTGAATTTGTAGGTATATCTATGTCCAGGATGTCTCGTCCTCCTTGTTGCTCCTGCGTAGGAACAATTGTTTCCTTCTGTGTGCTTCCATTAGTCTTCTTCTTCTGTTGTGCTCCTCCGTTGGTGGCTCCGGCATGATCTTTCTCCTGTGTGACCAGATTTGGGATGGTCTTCTGTTGTCTCGGTTTCTTAATTGTCATGCTCCCTCCAACATCTTTTGCATGCTCAACAACTTTTCTAGTGTTTTCTTCCGGGCCACTGGTTTTCTGCGATGTACCAGCTTGCTCTGGCTGTTTCCCTTTTTACCCTTTCTTTGATGTCATTGGCACTCTCCCTTCATCTGGCCAATATTTCATGGCCCATTGGAATTCCTCGACTGTGATGAAATACTGCCTCTTTAACCATGTCTTCTTAAGGTCTCTTCTGGCTTGTATCCATATATTATGCCTAGATGCGTTGAAGTTTGCTATCCCTTCATTTTCCTTCACCACTTTAGGTGAAAACCTCCATGTATATGCAATTTTCTCATGCATCTCCTGAATGTACATGAAAAAATTTCTTGAATTGGGTTTCCTCTTCTTAGGATCGATGTTATGTCGTAGGGTTATGTATCTTGCTACGCCACACTTTCCTCTTCTGTCATAGAAAACTGAATATTTTGGTTTTTCCCATGCCTCCAAGGCTATCAAAATAAACAACCAAGAGTAGTGGAACTCCGTTCTAGCATCTTGCACATCTCTGCAGTCTTGTAAGAATAGGTTGAGCAAATACAACGCCCAACTGAGAACTATCCCCTTCGTGCACTGTGCGGCTGCTGCGACTACCCCTGTTGGTGCCTCCTCCTTGTGACATTTTCTAAGTAGCTTACATGCCATCAACTTTGTCACAAATCTTGTTTTTGGGTCATTTATATTCCTGATTATCATACCTCTACTTCCTCTGTCAGTGCCAAGTTGTGCTTTGACCTCATCTGCAATCGCCTTTTCTTTTTTCTTATGATCTAGAAACTCTTCTAGTTTCATTCCATCTGTTGGTATCCCTATAATCTTAGCAATTAAATATACATCAATGGGGATAGGTCTGTCCATCCACAAAACCCTCTATGGAATCACGCCAATAACTGTTTGACACAGGAATTGACATCCTTCCCCCTGCCAAAGTGTGGGATCTCCAATAAATTCATAATGCCAATGTTATAAAGCCCCGTGATCCACTGTTTGGGCTCTAGTATCATAGTTCTTGTTGAAGTTGACCTTCTATTTTCCATGTAAAGATCTTGCACAAGCTATGGAAACTTGGCTACCTCAGACACATCGTGGTATGCATATCTTAGCTTGGGAACAAACCCCAGCATGTCTTCTATTGCTATGACTGAGTCTGGAATGTGGGGCACTAACAACTCAACTCGTTGTTGTGTGCATGTTTTCCTCACTGCTACTGTATTATTAGATGGCCCTGCTGTTGTTTCTTCTTGGGTTCCTTCATCCTGCATTTCTTCATCGGTGCCTTGTTTGTTTGTCAGGTCCTCAACTTCTGGTGACTGCTCTATTCTAGGCTTTTGTGCTTCAGGCTCTTCTAATTCTATATTTTTATCGTCATCTTCCTCCTGCTCACCCTGTGTTTGTGCCACTTCTGGGTTTGTTGTATTAGGGTTTGCTTTTGTCCTAGGGTTTCACCCTTCCTCCACTTGGCTTACGTCTGCTGCTTCTTCTTCTGGGTTTTGTTCCTCGACCCACGTCAGACTTATTTGATTCACTCTCTGTTGTCAGAATTCCATCCACATCGACCACCCTGGTCATCTCCTCCATCGATTTATTGTCACTTCTAGTCCTTCACATGAACTGGTTGGGTGCTCCGACTTTTGGTGATGCCATTGGTCTAACTTGGGAAAAATTTGCTGCGAATCTCCGTTGGGTTTGTCACAACTTCTTACTCATTCACACCCTATTTTATCTATCATTTCTTTGCTCAAAAATCACAAGTGTTTTCCTTTTATGTGTTTTTTCCCTTTTATAACCTCTATCATAAATTCTCTGACGATGCCCTCTTTTTTTCGTTCACCAGTTTTTCACTTTTTCGATCATTTTCCATCTCGTCGTGTCGTGTTCCCTTTTCCTGCACACATTATCATGAATTCTGTCGCACCAATTTATTGTCTGTTGTGCGCTGAATCCTTCAACTATTTGTCTATCACTAGTTCCTATACCTACATCTTTTTGGCTTTTTCTCCTTTTTCTACTTTTTTCTACTTTTTCTTTTCTTTTTCTTCTTTTTTTCTACTTTTTCTTTTCTTTTTATTCTTTTACTTCCTACTATATACATTATGTACAATTATACTTCTTTTCATGACATATACTGAGGGTTAGTAGGTCGACTGTCCCTATAAAGTTTCAATTGACTACCATTCACCAAACCTTGCATTTCCTTGCCTGCTAAATCTTGCAGCTGCACAACACCTCCATCTGTGACCGAGTTTATCTCATATGGCCCTAGATAATGCATTCTAAGCTTCCCTAGGTGCTGCAAGTATTTACTGTCATAGAGGATAACCAGATCTCCTACCTTGAATTTCTTCTTTTTAATATGTCTGTCATGACAAGATTTATCCTTTGCTTTCTACACCTCCCGATGGAAACCAACTACAATTATGTCTTCTTCTAATTCCATAAATTGAGCCAATATTTCCCGAGTTGTGCCTCTTGCTGTCATGTTTGTAATTTCCGCAATGCGCAAACTTGGTATCAAATACTCTAAGGGAACTACTGCTTCCTGTCCATACACCAATCTAGAAGGTGTCTGCCTTGTTAGCTTCTTGAATGTAGTTCTATAGGCCCATAACATTGCTGGTACCTTCAAGTCCCATTCATCCTTGTTTACATTACAAATGTTGGTCAAGGAATTCTCTAATATCTTGTTAAATGCTTCCACCGTTCCATTTGCCCGAGGATGATATGGAGTTCTCTTCTGATGATGTATCTCAAATTCTTCCAGCATTTCCTGGGTTGTACTGTTGATAAAGTGAGTCCCCTGATCACTCATCAAAATTCTTTTGCATCAAAATCTTGTAACTACATGTTCAAATAAAAAGGGCATTGTAGTCTCTGCACTACAATACTTCATTGCTACTACTTCAACCCATCTGGTCAAGTATTCCATCGCTGTAATAATATATCTAGCCCCTAATCTTCTTAGTGGTGGATTAATTGGACCTACAAATTCTACTTCCCACTTGCCAAATACTTTCAAAATTACCCGAGGTCTCAATGTAATCTCATCCCTCTTGGATGGCTTTCCAACTCTTTGACAGGCATCACAATTCTGAGAGTACTCCTTTTCATCCTTGTGAACTGTTGGCCACCATAATCCTGCAACTAATACCTTCTACGCAATGGCTTTCCTTGCATAATGTCCTCCGACAAGTCCTTCATGTGCTTTTTCTAAAATTATATGCCTTTCATGCTCCATAACACATCTCCTCAAAATGTTGTCTGCACCAATTTTGTGCAAGTGATCTACAATCAATTGGTAGTTTGCAGCTCTAACCACCATATTTTTCTTCTACGTAGTATTAAATTCCTTTGGAGAAAATCCTGTACTAAAAAATTCAATAATGTCAGCAAAATACTCATCAACTATCTGCACTGAAAACAATTGTGCATCAAAGAAGTTTTCCTCCAAGTTACTTGGTTCTTCTCCATTAGTTATCCTAGACAGATGATCTGGCCTTGCATTACATCTCCTAGGCTTCACCACAACTTCAAATTCAAACTCTTAGAACAAAAGTATCCATCTGCATATTCTCCCCCCCTTCACTTGTGCATTGACTAAATATCTAAGAGCAGAATGATCTGTAAACATATTAAGTGTTGAACTAACAAATAATGTCTGAATTTATGCAAGGCATATACCATGGCCAATCCTTCCCTTTCTGTATTATTGTAGTTCTGTTATGAATATGATGACTTCCTTCTTGCAAATGCTATAGGGTGATCTATATCACCTTCACCTGGCTATGTTAATATTTCTCCTAGCGCTATTGCAAATGCATCCACATGCACATGAAATTTTTTTCCCAGTCTGGAAACACTAAAATTGGCGTTGTCACCATTTTCTCCTTCTATATATCCAAGCTCTGCTGGCATTCATCTTTCCATTGATACTTATGTCCTTCTTCAACAATTTCTCCATGGGCGTAGTAATCTGTGCATATCCCATTATAAACTTCATGTAATACCCTGTATGACCAACTGTACTCTTCAATTGAGGCATTGACTTAGGTGGTGGTAATTTCACTATGACAACAATTTTAGTAGGATCAACCAATAGACCCTATTTACACACCACATGCCCTAACAAAATACCAAAAGGTGCGCTGAAAATGCATTTCTTAATATTTAATGAAATCTGACACTGTCTACATCTATCTAACATCAGTCTTAACACTTCAACATGATCCTTCAATAAAGTAAACACTGTCCAATCATCCAAGTAAACTTCAAAAAACTTATGAATAAAGTCCTTAAAGGCAACTACTACTACCCTTGAAAAAATCGCAGGTGAATTCTTCAACCCAAATGACATAAATGTATACTGATATGATCCCCATTCCGTTGCAAATGTAGTCTTATGTCTATCTTCTGGTGCTATCATGATCTGATGATATCCTAAGAATCCATCTGTAAATGAATAGGCTTCTTGAGCTCCTACATTCTCCAAAACTTCATCTATAAATGGGGTGGGAAAATGATCATGCAAGAAAGCATCATTCAATTTTCTCATATCTACACAGATCCTTATTCCCCCTTTCTTATTTTCCTGTACTACCATAGGTTGATCAATTCTGATTATTCCACAAGTTCTATGACACCAACCTCTAACATATTGTTAATTTCTTCTTTCACCTTCTGCTTATACACTGGATTCAACCTATAAGGTATCTGTCTTATAGGTCTAGCATCTGGTTTCAAAGGGATCTTCATCTCTCCAAGTTCTCCTACTAATCCCTTCATCTATGAAAACGTCACTGGAAACAAATCACTGTACTTGCACAATAACTTTGTGATTCTTTCTACCATCTGATTATCCCAATAATCTCCAATGCTTGCAATATTTGGGTTTTCTTTTGTTCTAATGTTTACCTTCTTGTTCTTCAATGGTGCAACATAATCTTACAAACCTAGCTTCATACCTTGTACCTCTCTTTCTCCTTCAACTTCTGGGATCTGGATATTGTGTGGGTTTTCCTATGCTGGGTCTTCTTCTTCTGCGACATGATAACAATGTAGCAATTTTCTGACTGCCTATTTCTTCTGGCTCTGATAAGCTGTCACAATATCCACTTCCAATTCTTCAAAAATCCTATCTCTTACCAACCTTAGTGTTGTATCTATTTTTGGATTCTCATGCTCAAATGTAAATGTGACCGCAAAATTCTGTTGCATCTCTTCCTGACTTACAATTTCCCTACACTGTTCTAATTCTATGTACCAATTCCTTGGAACGCCTTCTAATGTGTGAATAAAATGATGTGGCCATTCTTTTGGTGGTACTAATCTCCATTGAATTATACATCTTTCTACATGTTCTTTGGGTTGTCCAATTCCACCATACTTCTCCTTATATCTATGCTCCTTCTCTGCACCGAATCTGATGTGTAGTAACCTCTTACATTGATACTGGTTTTTGATCTTCTCTTTATGTGTACCCCACCAACGGGTAGGTGTAGCTTTCAAAGAAATATCTAATACATGTAATATTTGATTTTCCACTATTTCTACTTCAAACTTCATTAAAAATTAATCTAAGTCATCCTGACCATAAAAAGTATGAGGCTCTCTTACCTCTGAACCAATCCATCTTAGCGCGCACGTCATTCTGGAACAACTTCTGGTAGATAATTCATGTAATCATTGCTTCCAGTTCTTCAGTTCTGTGTCAGAGTCTAAAGCACAAGAACTAATACTCCTCCAACTCAACATTCCATCTACAGTTGGGTTGATGTAATCCTCTTCGCGTGCGGTGTTTCTATACAATTGATTTATATATTCTGTAATAAATTTTTTTGTCACAGTTTCAACATACCTTCCTCCTTCTGAAGGGTCTAATGGTGCAATAACTCTATATTCTCCTGAGTCAAAGATCATCTTCCTAGTCTTCAAGTTGATAATAACCTGGTTATCAAAAGCCTAATCAAGACCCAACAATGATGAATATGGTGAAGTGTTATCTACTATGCCAATCACTTCAAAGTTGTCCATGGTGCGCTGATCCAGGTGGATATCAATGGCCACCCACCTATTCCAATTGGCTCAAAACAATTTTTTGGCAACTTACTATTTTTAGTAGTTTTTCGGTTTCTAAACTTCCGGGGCCATTTTGAGGGCCTAAATGAAGTTTTTTTGGGATAGAGAATCTTAACAATATTTTAAGGATCTAATTGAGCCCCTAAAATGAATCTCCTTGACTATATCTTTCCAACGATTTATCATGCACCTCAAACAAAGATCGTATGCCAAAGTTATGCCTCCGGGAAGTTGATACACCAAACTACCCAAAACAGTGTCCACAAAACTGTTGGCTTTTCAACTTCCGGCGTGAGGGTTTTGAATTTTCTTTATGTTAAAAAGGACTTCGAGCCTCATTGTAACAATCATATTCTTGTGAATGCGAGTAGCCATCACATCTCTTCTCAGAGATAATATGCCACCATTCTAACAAGTCTTTCACTCTGTATTTCTACAGTTTTGTAAATTTCGCTCATTAATAGAAATTCTGTATTGTTGTATACCTGTGCCTCTTGTTATATTTATGATATATCTCTATTATATTATTGTCACTCTTTCAATATATTTGTATATTTCTGTGTTATATCTCCACTCTCATTTCATGTCAAAAATAATTCGAATCAGTGGTATTAGACCAGGCTGCTCTTGATCGTTTTTCAGTACAAGTCCCCGACGAGGTCCGAGTATAGCAAGTTGGGTCTCGAGATTGTATCTCTTGAGAACAATCACTCTCGCAGGCCCAATAAACTCTCCATGGTAGAAGAAAATAAAAATGACGGGGCTTGAGCAAGCTCTCACGTGACAGAGGGACGAAATGATGGATAATTTTGCCCACATCCTTCAACGCCTGCCGATATAAGTAGGCACATCTTCATCAATCAACGAATTTGGAAGCACCTCTCCTTTCAAGGTACAGGTTAATTTTGATATTCTCGTATTTGAAGGTTATATAGATGCAGATGCCCTAGACAAATGGTTAAATATGCTAGAAGGTTGTTTCTCTGTTCACACTTTTTTCGACAGGGAAAAGATCACCTTTGCACTTCTTGAGGCTCTCCCCCATGTCAAACATTAGTGGGAAACTTACTGGGAGGAAAGTTCCACAGAATATTCTAGAATATATGGGGTCGAGACCACTTGGGATTTTTTTGTGGATGTGGTCAAGGAACAATATTACCCTGTTGGCAACTATGAAGATCGGTGCATGAGATGAACCATGATGCATCAAGAGAGGGGCCAAGCACTACCGAAGTTCACTAATACATTTCATACCTTGCGCACCGAGATCAATATCAAAGACTCTGAGTGACATTTGGTTCTGCAATATTCTGGGGATCCAAATAGACACATCCAAACTGAAATGGATTTTCTGGAAATCTCATCACTCGGTGCTGCTTATCGATATGCTGTTAAAATCAAGTAGAAATTTAAGCACTAGAACAAGCAGGATTTAGGGTCTGCAAATCCGCAACAACCAAAGTATGGTAAAGACAACCCTAACAACCATCCTTCATAAAACCATTCCAATCCACAAGAAAAGAATGGGACAGAAAGACGAAGAAGGGCACTAGAAAATGGTGAGATTTACACAAAATCCCCTGGCACAACACCGATGAATGTCACTCAAAAAAATCATTGGTGGCTGAGATCAAAGAGAAAGAGCCGAACCCAGATTCAAAAAACAATGGGAGAAGATACATCATCGACACAAACCCAACTGCTACTGTCGCAACTGCAACAATTCAAATAGAAGAACCAGTAGATCCTGAGGAGGGGGACGCCTTTTTAATTCATAGATGTGGGTGAAGAGGACCCCACTACATCTTATTGTTGATAGCGGAAGCCAGAAGAACCTCATCTCAACAAAGGTCATCAAAAAGTTGGGATTGTCGACAACACCACACCCACAACCATACAACATTGGGTGGCTTCTCCAGGGACACGATCTTCGTGTCAGCCAACAATGTCGATTGTCATACGACATCCAACCCTTCAAGGATGAGGTATTATGTGATGTTGCCCCACTGGATTTCTATGATTTTCTTTTGGGCCAGACATACATGTGGAAGTGCCATGCTATTTATGAGTCTCGACCCCGTAGTGTCATTGTTACTTTGGGGGGTCATCTCTATAGGATACTAGAGGTAGTTCCAACTATTGTCCCACTTAAATAGTTCCGCAAGGTAGTATCTCATACTACAAAATTTAGCTTCTTCACAATTTGTTAAAAGGTGAAAATAAGAACACCGCAACCACTCAAGCCTCGGTCCAAGCACCTTCTGTTCAACAAAAGAAGGTCAACAATATTGAAGCCAAGCAAAATGATTCCTTCTGCACACAATCATCTCATGTAGCCAGACTGGTTAAAAAGGTCCAACCCTTCCATCCACAGGTTTGTGATAGCCTTCAACAAGTTAAGAAACACAACTTCTTCAGCAAGGCAAGCATAACATCAAGGTTCAAATTCAACAAACGCTTTCCCCTCTCCCTTGGGAACTCAACGCAATGGATACCATTGCTTCCTAAGGAGGGAGTATTGATCTAGGTGGATATCTATGGCCACCCACCTATTCCAACTAGCTCAAAACAGTTTTATGGAAACTTACTATTTTTAGTAGTTTTTCAGTTCTTAAACTTCCAGGGTCATTTTGAGGGCCTAAATGAAGTTTTTTTTTTTGGGATAAATCACCTTAAGAAAATAAAAAGGGTCTTATTGAGCCCCAAAAATGAATCTCCTCGATGATACCTTTCCAACTAGCTATCATGCGCCCCAAACAGAGATCGCATGACAAAGTTACGCCCCCGGGAAGTTGATACACCAAACTACCCAAAATTGGGTCCACAAAACTGTTGGATTTTCATCTTCTGGGGTTAGGGTTTTGGATTTTCTTTATGTTAAAAAGGCCTTGGAGCCTCATTGTAAAAATCATCTTCTTGCGAATGCGAGTAACCATCACATATCTTCTCAGAGATAAGTTGCCACCATTCTAATGAGCCTTTCACTATGTATTTCTACAATTTTGTACATTTTTCTCATTAACAGAAATTATGTATTACTGTATATTTGTGCCTCTTGTTATATTTCTAATATATATCTATTATGTTATTGTTTCTCTTTCAATATCTCTGTATATTTCTGTTTTATATCTCCTCTCTCATTTCATGTTGAGAATAATCCGGATCATGCACAATCCATCTAGATCTACTGGTATCCCCTTTAATCTACCAATTGGCACCACCCTATGATGATTTTCTAGCTTCAACTGAATAGGTGATCATCCCAATGTAGGTTCTCTCATATCTTCCCATGTCTTCTTAGGTAAAACATTTACTTTAGACCCTAAGTCTAGTATGATATCACCCATATTGAAATCTCCAATGTTTGCATTCAACCTAAATTCCCTAATTGTTCTTCTCTTCTTACGAACCTGATTGATTCTCTTGGGTTCTAGCTTCATTTCTTCTCCATCATTGCACTTTTATAACAGACTCTATAATACTTATAAAGAGTTTTTATCATTCAACAACTTCACACAAGATCCCAAAATTTTAATCAGATTAATTAGTGAATCTGATGGCTGCTCTCTACTAGTATGATCAAATAATTGAGGCATGCCATACACTGGTATGTCATCTGCTGGCTTTGTTCTTGAAGTTGATGCAATTTTCTCCTTCAAAATATCCTTTTTGGATTCCTTGAATGTCTCATTCTCTTTGCACGCATCAAACTTCTCTTCATGTGTTATGTTTTTCCTGACCCACTGATACTGATCTTGATCCTTCTTTGCTGCATCTGCTCCTGTCTTGTCTCCACCTCTAGTAACTATGTTGATATTCTTCCCATCCTCTTCTCTGTTTTCCATAGCAATCCACTGAACATTCTGATTGTTTTGGTTCCTTTTATCCTGTATATTTACCAGACGTGTCGGACAATATTCCATCTCATGGTCTGTTGCGCGACAATACATACATGTCACTGGTGGTTATGGACAATCTCTTGCACAATGTCTAGGTTTCTGACAATTGTGACAAACTACTAGTCCTCTACCTCCTCCAATTCCTCTTCCTCCATGACCTCCTCTATTTCCTTGATTGTCTCTGCGCGGTGTATTATAATATGGTGCCTGATTGTACTGCGGCTGCACATGATTGTACTGTGGTGGCGTTGCACACTGCTGCACGTTTTTATACTACGATGGTGCTCCAAACTGTTGTGTGTTGTTATAATACAATTTCGTTGCAAACTACTGTACGTTGTTATACTGAGGCTGCTGCGCAGGTTGTGCTGTCATTAATTCAACCTACACCCTATAAGTATCAATGCCCTCTCCTTCATTATCTCCAAGTTTTTGCAATCCTTGTCTTCATGTCCACTGACTTGCAAAAATTACAAAATGTAGTCTTTGGTACTGTTTGATACTTCTGCATCATGGGACAATGATAAGGATCATGTCCATGTGTTCTACATATTTCACACCATGGTCCTCCCGGGGATAAATCATTCAACATTCCTGTCCCCAAGTATTGCGCAAAGGTTGGGCACTCATTCTTATGATGACTTTCTATTATGAAAAATGTGCACCAAAATTCCTCCCTCTTTTCCTTTCCTCTTTTTGATTTAACTGAAATGTCAGGTTCTTCAGGTCTTCTCTCAGCTCTTCCACAACTGAACCTGTATGCTTATACTAATTTTCCTCTAACTGCAAAGATGCTTGCAAGGTCTCAACCTTGGTTTGGAACTTTTGCTGCTTCAAGTGTGCAAATAAAGAGTTAACAAATAAATGTCTATGCTACATATTAGTAATAGGGTATTTGAACTTACCTTTTAGCCTTTTGAACTTCTGATTAACCTCCCAAAATGACTCACCCAAATTCTGCTTAATCTTTATCATTTCATTCATGATATGATCCTCTGAACTTGGTTTCTGAATTTCATTGATCAATTTCTTCTTCACATCTACGATAGTTGTAGGTGCTCTTGTTGGATTATTTACTGCAAAATCCATATACTAGTCTGTTAGAAAAAATAGGACTGCGGAGCAATAAAATAAAACAAATGCAGAAAAAAAACACATAAGATACACAATACAATATAGACACAGATATACATGGTTCAACCAATGTGGGCTACATCCACCAGAGAAATTTCTTGGTCCTTCCTTTATTATTATTCAACAAATGAAGGGATACAACCTACAACACACCCCCTGTAACTTCCTCTTTTCTCTCTCACAATCTCCTCACTCAGAATACAATATTCGCAATGATACATAGCTGCAATACATTTCCCTCATAAAAGAGGGTTTCCTTCTAGGGAAAAAACCCTAACATAACTTCTACCATCAGATCTGCGACCTTATAATGAATGATCTATGTTTACTATGAAATTACACCCCTGCACTCCCCTGCGTGGAGGAGTGTACATTATTTCGGGGTGTAAAGTATTTATGGGGTATAAACACGACTGGAAACAAAGGCCTTTGAATATGGAAGATAATGAGGCTCCACAACCAACAATCTCCCACTTGGAGACTGATCTCAACAACTCCATCGCTGTTGTATCTGCTGGACTATGATCCTTCTTGGACTTGGAAAATTTTCTCATCTTCACCTTCATGCTTGAAGACCAACTAAAACTGAGCAGGAACACAGTTTCTCCTTGGTTACTCCCTTTGCTAACATGTCTGCAGGATTCTGGCTAGTGTGTATCTTTTCCAACTTCAAATTTCCATATTCCAAGACAGATCATATCAAATGGTACTTGAGCTATATATTCTTAGTTTTCAAATGAAAGGCTGAGTTCTTTGCAATATGAATGACACTCTCACTTTCACAGTACAACATGCTATTTGCCTGCTTCTTTCCCAATTCCTCCATAAACCTCTGTAACCAAATCATTTCTTTACTAGCCTCTGTAGTAAAAACATACTTTGCTTTTGTTTTTGAAAGTGAAACAAACTTTTTTAGTTTCAAAATACAACTTATTGATGTTCCACCTATAGTAAAAACATACCCTGTGGTGCTCCTCCTTCTATCTTTATAACCTGCCATATATGAATCAACATATCCCTGTAGAATAGTGTATGAACCTACAAAACATAATGCATGACTAGAAGTACCTCTCAAATACTTGAGAATCTACTTTACTGCCTCCCAATGTTATTTACCTAGATTGTTCATATACCTGCTCATAACTCCCACTGTATGTGCAATATCTGGTCTTGTGCAAACCATCAAATACATCAAGATGCCAACTGTTGATGAATAAGGGACCCTGGACATGTATTCTATCTCCTCCTGTGTCTTGGGACACATTTCCTTAGTTAATTTGAAATGGATGGCCAAAGGTGTACTAATTGGTTTTGCATTCTTGATTCTAAACCTCTCCAACACCTTCTCTATGTAGTCACCCTGAGACGATGTCAATTTGCGATTTTTCTTGTCTCTTGTTATTCTCATACCAAGGATTTTCTTTGCGGCACCCAAATCCTTCATCGCAAATGATTAGCTAATTTCTTCTTGAGCACATTTATATCCTGCATATTAGACCCTGCAACAAGCATGCCATCTACATACAATATCAAGATAATATAGCTTCCATTTTCTAGATTTTTAAAATAAACACAATGATAAAGATGACATCTACTATAACCTTGTTCTGTCATAAACCTGTCAAACTTCAAATACCACTGCCTTGGAGCTTTCTTTAGGCCATACAAGCTCTTCTTCAACTTGCATACCAAATTTTCCTTCCCTTTGACCTGATACCCCTTTGGCTGTTGCATATAAATATCTTTTTACATTTAATTGTTCAAGATTTAAATATTCTACTGCCACAAGACTTAAAATAGTCCTAATTGAATCCATTTTAACAACATGAGGAAATATTTCATCAAAATATATACCTTTCTTTTGTGCAAACCCCTTTACAACAAGTCTAGCCTTGTACCACTTTTTTCCTCCATCTTCTTCCTTCAACTTGCAAACCCATTTATTCTGTAATGCTCTTTTTCTTGTAGGCAACTGAACCAAATCCCAAGTCTGTTTATTTACCAAGGAATTCATTTCCTCTTTCATGCCTTGCTCCCACTTCTTTTTAGTGTCTACCTGCATTGCCTCTTGATAACATTTTGGTTCACCAGAATCAATCAACAATAAATAATACAATGAAGAAGAGTATCGTTTAGGGGGTCTACTTAACCTAGTAGATATTCTAACAACACTTGCATGAGTTTGAGGTACATTTTGCTCCTATTGTTGTACATTTTGATTTTCTAGTACCTTTGGAATTTATTTTTCAGTGATCTCATCAAGCACTGTGTATTCTCATTTTTCTTTTTCTTGTATCTTTCCATGCAACTGATCTTTTTACATGACCTTCTCATTGAATATGACATCTCTACTCCTAATGATTTTGTGATTTTCATAATCCCATAAGTGATAACCAAAATCATTAACACAATATCCAATAAATGTACACTTCTTGGATTTTTCCTCAAGCTTTGTTCTATTTTCTTTATCAATATGGACAAATGCTTCACAACCGAAAGTCTTCAAAACAAGAATAGTTTATCTTTTTACCTGTCCATGCCTCCTCTAGAATTCTACCATCCAAAGAGTTTAAAGGTCCTATGCTTATGAAGTAAACAACAATATCTACAACATATGTACAAAATTGTAAGGGAAAACCAACATGCAATCTCATACTCCTTGCACGCTCCATGATTGTCCTGTTCATCCTTTCTGACACACCATTTTCTTGTGGTGTTCCTGGAACTGTATTCTCTCTACGAATCCCATGGTATGAACAATAATCATCAAACTCGCTTTAATATTCACCTCCATTGTCTAATATGAGACACTTCAACCTTTTTCCTGTCTCATTCTCAACCAAAGATTTCCATTTCTTAAAAGTATAAAAAACATCAAATTTTTGTCGAATGCAATAAACCCAAGTTTTTTTAGTTGCATCATCAATAAAAGCAAGATAATAACGAGAGACACCATGTTAAGCCCTAAATAGTTGCTCATTACCCCTTAATTAGGGCATATTATATTAGTAATGTTATTTTATTTATGTCGGCTTTAGTCCATTATTTGTAATTATACCTCCTAGTCTCCTATATATACCAAGGAGACATTTTGATTTTGAATCATCTTGTAATTGTACATTTATGTGGGCATAAGGAGGTTTCCCCCTCGAAGAGGCTTGTTATATGATTTTCTCTCTTTTTCAAGGCGTTGAGTACTTATTCTGAGGTTTTTCTATGCTATATTGATATTTGGTTCTTAACATATGGTATCAAAGCTCAAGGTCTTGGGGTTTTGCTGCTACATCTGAGACACCTTGGAATTTTCGCTATAAATTTTTTTCTACAATGTTTCAGAAGGAACGACTTGGAGGATATTTAGTAGACAGATCAAGGTACATTGGGTTAAAATTTTAGCTCTTGAGGCCTTACAATTTCGGAGATAAAGCCTGTGCAAGATGGGGTTATGGAATCATCCTGAACTGAGTCATTGCAGAATTTTCGCTATAAAATTTTTTCTGTAATGTTTCAGACCCTGAAATTTGGAGGCTATTCAAAGAAATTAGTAAGGTATATGTGGTAAAAATTTCAACTTTTGGGTCATCTTAAATTTGTAGATACACCCTGTGGAAGATAGGGTATCTGACTAGTCCTATTGACTAGTCTCAAGAAGGCGTTCCAGGTAAAACAATCATAAATTCTTCCTAGAGTATCCAAATTGAGTGAGACTGGTTTCATTGGATAGTGGACAATTGGTAGTATTTTGGTTATGAGTTTTAGAATTTTATATCATTCATTTTGTGCGGGGCACGCTATACAAGTGAGATCTCCTGGAAAGGCCAAAAATCAACAAGTTGTGGGGAAGTTATCGTAAATTCCACTTGGCACATCCAATTTTGATTAGACCTATGGCATTGCAGAGAAGAAATATCAGAGAACTACAAAAAATAAAGTTTCATACCCAGAAGGGCCAAAACTTTAGAGATACAACAAAAGAAAGATTGTCTAGCAGAACCACCTCAAAATCAAGGTTCAAAAGTGATACTTGGTCAACATGCCACCCAAAAAGGGAACTTCTACACCAAATAAGCCTCCATAAAAACCTAATTGGACTCTTGATGAAGGTGAAGAAATGCGTAGGGACATAAATGATTTACAAAATAAAATAGTAACAAAATATGAACTACAAGAGATGGAAGCTAAGTTAGAGGCAATAAATACTAAGATGGATGGTTTAAAAGAGGAGATCATGGAAGGATTGAAACATTTCGTAATAGAGAGGACACCTAAAAGTGAAAATGTATCCCATGAAATTCATGATGAGGACACAAGGAAGGTGAATCAAGAATGGAGAAACTCTAAATTTGGGTTGAAGACCAACCACGTTCCTAAGATCAATATGCAAAAGTTTGATGGCAGGGACCCTATCACATGGATACTTAAGATGGAGAAATTCTTTGATCTACATAATGTTCCACATACACAAAAGGTACAAATTTCTTCTTTATATTTAGAACCCAATCAATTTGTATGGTATAGATGGATTTGTTCTCGTAAATCACCCATCACTTGGACAATTTTCATGGAAGAAATGATAGCACACTATGAGGATACAGGGAGAAATACCTTCTTTAGCCAATTGATAAATCTCAAGCAAAAGGGTTCAATTATAGAGCACACTGAAAACTTCCAAAGATTGAATATAAATGTAAAAAATATTCCAGATGAGCACTTGATTGATGTATTCATAGGAACTTTAAGAGATAACATTGAACATGAGGTTCACCTTTGGGAACCCAAATCATTGGAGAATGCATTTAGGGTGGCAAGAAATGTTGAAAGTAAAAATATGGCTATGACTACTAGAAGGACCAATCCTAACATCTATAGAGAGAATAATGCCCCTTCTTCTAAAACAACTCAACCTACAAGGTTGACACCTCAACAATTGGAGGAAATAAAAGCAAAAGGTTTATGCTTTAATAGTGACAACACGTACAGTAAGGGACATAAGTGTGGTGAGAAGAAATTATTCTACATAGATTGCGAAGAGGAAGAAGAACAAGAATAAGAACCATCTCAAGATGAAAACGTAGAAGCAATTTCATCTGAAGAGTTGACTCCAACGATATCGTGTAATGCATTGGATGGAATTGGCAGTCCTCAAACCCTCAAGATCGAAGGATATATCAAAAAGAAAAAGGTAATAGTCCTAATTGATTCTGGCAGTACTCATAATTGCATTCACTATAAATTATCCAAAGATCTCAATTGCTTTGTATATCCAGCACTAGAGTTTCAAGTAATGATTGCAGATGGAGGAACTATCAATTTCTCAGGAAAATGCAATAAGATCAATCTTACTATGGGGGAATATGTAATGAATAGTCCAATGATTTCT
>ML790522.1:423298-436667 GCA_009831015.1 Picea engelmannii | reverse complement strand
ATCCATGTGATGTGCCACATACCACCAGAAACAACATGATGTATACTATCCATTCATGGGTGTTGTATATGCATGTGCATTTTCCTTCATGTCCAAATACCTTTATCAATCTTGTGGTCCAAAACCCATGACTAGGGTTGACAACAATGACAACAATCAATATTCCAACAGACCAAGCCATTCCATCTTTCTGGTAATGAGCACAAGATTAGAAGATTCTTGACCTCATCATCAAAGTCCACTTTTATAGAGCTTAGTTGATTAGTAACCGTATTAAATTCATTTAAATGATCTGCAACAGACCCACCTTTTGACATCTTCATATTAAATAATATCTTCATTAGAAATACCTTATTGGACACCGAGGTTTTTTTATATAGTCTATCCAATGCATCCATCAACTCCTTTGTTGTCTTTTCTTTTGAAATATTAAAAGCCACTGATGCTGCCAGGCTCAGCTGTATCGTTCCTAGTGCCTTTCTGTCAAGAACCTCCCATTACTCATCCTTCATGGCCATTGTATTCTTTTCTATTGCACCCAATGGTAGGAATAGATCCTTCTGATATAAATAATCTTCCATCTGCATCTTCCATAATTGGTAGTTTTGGCCATTAAATTTCTCGACCCTAAACGTTCCATCTTCCGCCTTTGCTCCCACTCGAACCAGGAACCCTCTTTTCCCATGAGTTACCTTTCGCTCTAATACCAGTTGTTCGAAAAAATAGGATCACAGAGCAATAAAATAAAACAAATGTGGAAATAAAACACATAAGATACACAATACAATAGAGACACAGATATATGTGGTTCACCCAGTGTGGGCTACATCCACTAGAGAAATTTCTAGGTCCTTCCTTTATTATTATCCAATAAATAAAGGGATACAACCTACAACACACTCGTTGTAACTTCCTCTTCTCTCTCTCATAGTATCCTCACTTAGAATACAACATTCAAAATGATACATAGCCGTAACACATTTCCCTCATAAAAGAGGGTTGCCTTCTAGGGAAAAAAACCCTAACATAACTTCTACCATTAGATTTGCGAACTTATAATAAATGGTCCAGATTTACTATGAAATTACAATACACATTTACAAGGATATTTTTCCTTTAGGGGCTTCACCCCCGAACCCCCATTGGGGGCCCACTGACCCCTGGACCACTGACCCCTGGACCCCGCAGGAGGGGCAAGCCCCACCTGCACTCCCCCATGTGGGGGAGTGTACATTCTTCTGGGGTGTAAAGTCTTCATGGGGTATAAACACAGATGAAAACAAAGGTCTCTGAATTAGGAAGATAATCAGGCTCCTCAACCAACATAGTCTAATGCACGGTCTTTGAATGTGATTGCCAACTGCATAAACTTTGTATATTCATCTATAATCTGCTTGGCTTCCATAATATTCCCACAAATAAACACATGTTTTTATCGGTCATCTGACCCTTCTCCCTGGAACTCTGGTAACCAAATAGTTGGATCTTGTCCTGCCATTGTGAAGTTTGCTGTACTACCACCTCAGTGTGGTGTAATACTTGACTGCTACTTGGTGAACTTATAATTATGCTTGAATTTACACAAGACCCATGTTCTACTAAAATCCTTCTACCACTAATCATTTGCTGTCTGAACGTTTCTTCTTCTTCAGTTGTATTAGTCACACATGGGATTGTGGGTTCCACACTAATTCATCTTTGGAATGGAGAGCCTTCTTCTATGCCAGAACCTTGGCCTCTGGTTTTCCTCTCATATGTGGTGTGCACGATTTCCTCAATCTTCCATGTTGCATGAAGATCCTATACCTCTTCCTCATCACTGTCCAAGCCCTCTTGCTCAACTACCGCCCTTTTTTTCCTATTGATCTTATACTGGTAGGGTCTTCCACTACGCGTCACTCTTTCTCTTTCCATTATCTCCTTGGTTTGTTCCTGATCCATCATAATAGGGTCCATTGCTTCCTTATTCTGGCCTCTATCCAGAGCCCTCTCCATGTCTCATATATTCGTTAGTGCTTCCCCTAGTCCCCCCATGCATGCAGAGTGATTTAGCTGTTTGACTTCATTGTCATCACACCTTTATCATGTAATAAGATTTTGTTCGACGTGTAAAGTGACATGATGTATATTCCTCTTGGTCCCTTCAGAAATTCCTTCTCTGCAATAGTGTAATACTTCGTAGTATCGACTGCAAATTCAGTAATAAACCTTGCAACAATACTATCTAATCAGAAATCCACTACGCACGTGAATTTGTTATTGACCCTTTCCAACCATGAAATGTTCTCAGTAGTCCACTCTGCTGGACTTATCCGATTAGTCATATGAGTATCCTTCAACCTCAATAACCACTCTTGTAATAAATCTGGAAAATAACAAAAATATGCCTCATGCAAATAAGTAAACACATACCTCTGCAGATACTGGTGCAGTGTATACCTGGAGCTTCTATTATCTTTCTGTGCAAACTAGAGCTACTTTGTCTCCAACCATCTTTCAATCTCTTGCTTTGTAGCGTTCCATGTCCGAAACATCCCCTTCTACCACTGCATTCTCTTCATCAAATCCCCTCCAATCCGATCTGTTGAGTTCTGACTGGAAACGAAACCATTTGTTGGATGCATGGAATGACCCTAGTTTTACCTTAGTTCTCCATAAAAACCCTAGAAACCATCGGCCCTCTGGTAAACCAGAAGGAAAAATCGGGCACAGAGTGCACAACGCAGTCTCAACCGAGATGGCTTATGGGTGATTGCATGACCCAAGTGTCTGCAATCATGGAAGGGATGGAACTCGTGGGAATGTTAGGCATATCATTACTTCTTTTACTTCAACATGCATTCTATCATACCATCATTCAGATATACCATTCATTCATCCTTAATATTCATTCTCCAGAAAATAACATGCGTGTTGTAAATTAACCTTAACAACTTCATATCTTCATTCATTCAACATAAAATCATATCAAAGCAAAAGATAGGATAACCACACATAGAGACACCATATTTTACTGTGGTTCACCCTACTAGGCTACGTCCAAAAAGATCTTCTGATTATTTATTATTCTTCATCAAAATTTCTGCGCTACACACATTACATCATAGGTTTTAGTATCGGTGAGGCTGACCAACATCGCACCAAGCTCCACATATTGCGACTTGACCCTCAATTACACTCCATAATTCTCCAAAACTGATACTTCGACTCAAAACATATCAAAGACTCAAGACTCAAAAAGGTTCTCCAAGGTACTTCTCTTCATACATAAGTTTTTTTTCCTATCTACCTCATACATCATATTTATACAAAAAGATGGGTAAAATCCCATTACATTGACTACCAAAACCCTAACCATAGTGTGTCCACATATTAAATTATTATGTGCGGTTGGTCTTCGATCCAACTTTTCTTTGCTTTGACTCTGTGCTGATTTTCCTTAATTCCCGACACACTGCTTCCTTTGTCTTCTTTTGCTTTTCTTTCTCCTCATTTGCTGGCACACGTTGCTTCCTTTGGTCCATTCCTTAATTGATTTCCTCATTTTCTGTGCTGTATCCTAAAATATCCTACTCCAACATAAGGAGAGCCTTCTTTAGTTTCTAAAGAAATCCTAGCTAAAATAAAAAAATAAAACTATAAGCGATGACATGGTACAAGTATTATTGATTGAAAAAAATTCCCCACAAGAAACATAGGGATATGTCATGGAAAACTTATACTCAAAGGAATCAAGAGATCAATAAAGGAGTCCCATAGAATTTTTTCCACTTAGGAGGATGAAAAAGGAAGACAAACTACTATAGGCTATGCCACCAATGAAGATCCTTAACTAACAGACACATTCGTCTAGAGGCCTTCATATCCACCATTGGAACAACTACATGAAGGTATATAAATTACTAATGCATTGAATTTGGATTTCTCTAATGAGTTGTAAAAAGTCAAAATACATGTCCCCCTAATTGAATTGATGAAGATTCCATCACAAAGGGAGAAGCATAGAAATTTCTTGGGCATTGATGAAAAAAATGAGGATTGCCCCATAGTGTTTCAAGGCATGAACCAAGGGAGAGGAAATGACAGTCACTCCCCATTTTATATAATTTGATGGTGACTGACCTATTGCTTCATAATTGTATGATGGACTTAGTGGAATTAGCCAATTTCATGTCTTTAAAGTTCACGAATCAATATGGTTTTCAAACCACAATACCTTACAAGAATGTATTCCCCTTGGAATCAAGGGAGATCAAGGTGTACGTATTGATTAAATATCTGCAAGTCAAACTTATCACTTATTTATATATCACCCTTTTAATATATTTAGTTCTCATTGATGTCTTTTATGTTTGGGGTGTGTTCTTCTCCATAAAATGGGAAACTAACTTAGGCGAGAGCATTTATATGGATTTATATTATGTAACCATATCTACAGTTGAAAACACATATGTTAAATTGTATAGAGAACAAAATGATGAAATACCATGTTGAGGACCTGCAGGTTCCAATGAATGAACTCATATTCATAGAGAATGCCTTTGGAAATTATGCTATCATGAGTCATTACATAATCCGTCCTTTGGGGGACACACTAGGTGAAGGAAATGTAGCTATATGGAAGATGCATTTTGATGAAGCTTGATCTAGGATGGGTGCAGGAGAAGGGATCACATTCACATCACCCCAAGTTTGTAACATTTCCCAACCCAACTGAGGTCCATTACATGCAGAAAAACTCATAAATTAAAATTTTTGCTATCTAATTAATTTCCTGTAGCTGCCAGCTACAAATTACAACCAGATTTAGATACTGTCTGTTACCATTAATTAAATCCATCTACAACATGATAAATTCACACATGAATGCAATTTAATAATTTAGCACAACAACATATAAATCATTCTCAAATACACAGAGTTCATGGACAACAATTTAACTCATAGATACACCATATAAGCAAATAAAACAATTATCTTTTAATTTTTTTGTGCAACCAGTTGTTTGGGATGGATGTTCCACCCAACCATAGAATTTCTGTCCCAAATATCAACAAGAATTCACCCCCAAGCTGGGGCTAGCAATCCACAAAATAGGTTGGTCTCTCATAGTCCACTCACAACTCACTAGTATTCTCCTACATCTATCCCAATTTACTGCCAACTCTCTTCCTCTCGACCTACAAAACCCAAGGAATGTACCCCTTCATTGATCTTAGTCCCTTAGGTGTCCCATTAGTTTATCAGGGTCTCTCTGGCACATGTGACATGGAATCTCTCTGTTGGGAAATCAAGGGAAATCAAGGGAAATCACTGCTAGGAAAACTACCAACAAACAACAACAAACAATTGCTATTACAGTGCAACTCACACAAGAGCTCACTCTTCAGGCCTGGCAACTTGGCTCTTTAGTATTCATCTCCAAAATTCTCCAACATGATATAGAATCGTCCCTACATGGTTATTCCAACTCCAATCTCTCTTTCTTCTCTCTACTTGTTGTTCATGCCCAATAAATCGACTGTCTAAAACTGCTGTAACAACCTATACACATTTCCTCTCCTTTGGTTGCCGTTTTTGACTCACACACTTCCCCAAGCTGATTATACTTAGCCCCCATGCTTCTAATAACTATGGGATGTGACTTCTCACACCCACCCTTTTACATACATTCAATGATTGACTTTGGGGAAACTCAATAAAAAAATAGATTTTAATACATACTGATAGTAAAATTTAGAAATGTGTGTGAGATTAGTAGACATGGGTCATTCCCCCTTTGACTCCTCATAGAAATTATCCTAGGCCCTCCCCTCTCTTGTGGATTAATTCATCCCCCATATTTGTCCATGTCCCCTTAGCACCTTACATCAAATTTTATTATTAAAAGTTAGAAATATATTTCACATATACATCGCTTGGCCGTAGCCACACATTATATATACATTAAGCATTAATTGAAATAGGGATTATAGCGGGGATGTTACATTCCCTCTCCCTTACAATTGTGCACTATCCTCGACACACACTATGCCAATATACATATATATACAAATTTATATCAAAATACTTTAAGAAATAAAATTATGCAATTTCACAACTCCAACAACAGTTCCAACCAAAATATCCTATTCCTATCACCCCATGGACCCAAGGAATGCATCTATTCGTTTATCGGGGATAACCCAAGGAATGTACCATTCATTTATCAAAGATAACCCAAGTAATGTGCCATTATTTTATCAGGTTCCCCAACACATTTTGTCTAGGGCTATGAGATGTGGTTTTGGAACTCTAGCTGCTCAAAATGGAGTCTTTCATTCTATGTTATTCAAAATTGTCAAAACATTGTGGGTATTCTTCCTGCATGTTTTCTTCATGCTCCCATGTAGTATTTTCAGGACTGTAGTAGGTCCATTGAACCTTTACCATCCCTATGGATTTTTTCCTAATCACTTTGAATTTCAGGTCTAGGATGCGTACTGGTTCCACCCAAAAACCCCCTTCGTGCTCCACCTAGATCATAGTCCAATCAATTATGTGGTTATGGTTAGGCATATATTTATTTAATAATGACACATGGAGTACTTTATGCACTTTCAAGGATGCAGCCAATGCTCACATGTATGCAACGGGCCCTATCTTTTCTAAGATTTCAAAAGGTCCACAATGTCTTGCTGCCAACTTCCTAATCTTAATGAACTTCTCTTTGCTTTCACTTAAACAAAACATGTTCACCCACTTTAAAATATCTAATCATCTATTATTATCTACATAAATTTTATGTCTATCTTGGGAAAACTTTAAATTTTTCTTGACCTCTGCCATTTTCTCTTCCATTTCCTTTAATAAATCTGGCCCAATAACTGCTCTGTCTGCCAGATTATCCCAACTCATTTGAGTGTTACACTTTCTTCCATACAATGATTCAAATGGACTCATTTTCAATGAGGCATGATACCCATTATTGTAAGCAAACTCTACTAAGTGGATATAATCCTTCCACTTTGATGGGTGATCCATCACATACATTCTAAGCATGTCCTCAATTATCCTGTTAGTCCTCTCCGTTTTCACATCTAACTCTTGGTGATATGCTGTACTAAGATTTAGATTTGTCATAAAACCTTTGAACACACCTTTCTAAAAATTGGAAGTGAATTTTGGATATCTGTCTAAAACTATTGCCTTAGGAACTCCAAATAGCTTGACAACTTCTTTCATATAAATTTTTGTAATATTTGTTGCTTTGTGTGTTTTATTTACTGGAATGAAATGTGCTTCCTTAGTTAATTTATCCACCACCACCATGATGGAATCATGATGCTTCACTATTGTGAGTAGCTTAGTAATACAACACATTGATGCGTGAGATTGCTGTGGGTGGGATTTTCATTTATGATCGGAAAAACCACAGTATGGAATGGGCAATGGATGCAATAACCCAGCTGGATTCCTATGCTCCTTCTGACATTCTAGACATCTGGATATGTAATTAGACACCTCTTTCTTCATCCCATGCCAAAAATATTAGCTTCTTACAACTGCAATTGTCTTCTAACATCCTGGGTTCCAAACATATGGTACATTGTTCATTTGCCTCAGCACTGCATTTTTCAGCTTAGTGGAATTTGACACTTATACCTTACCTTTTTATAAGAGAATTTCTTCTTCTTTCAGCTCATAACAATTAATTTTTTGTGGAAAATTATCTTTCTATAATGTTTCTTTTATTTTCAAATAGTGTTGATTTGAATTTGCAACTTCAATAATTTTATATTTTAGATCAATCCTGTACATGCTGATGGATACAATATGCATTTCATGAACTCTCCTGCAGAGTGCATCAACCACTTGATTTTCCTTACCTTTTATATGCTTAATTTCAAAATCATATTCACTAAGGAATTTCAACCATCTAGTTTGTATAACATTTAATGTTGGTTGTCCAAACAAATGTTTTAGACCATAGTGGTCTATCCTTACCTCAAATTTCCTCTCCATAAGGTAATGTCTCCACATTTTTAATGCATGTAATGTTCCCCAACTTAACTAAGGAACATTACTTGCGAAAAAACACATAAATTCAAAAATTTCTTCTACTAATTAATTCATGTAGCTTACAAGCTATGAATTTAACACATATTCAACTAGATTCGAGTACCCATAATTAAAATGCACCTACAACATTTCAAATGAACATAAATGCAACTAGTAAAATCATTCACAACAACAATTAAACCATTTGCATACACATAGTTAATCATAGCATTTAAACTCATGAAACAACTCAGAAAAATAGATAAACACTTATCTTTTTAAAATGTTTGTGCAACCAACTACTTGGAAGGGATGTTCCACCCAACCATATACATACTGTTCCAAATATCAACAAAAATTCACCCCTGAGCTGGGGCTAGCAATCCACAAGAGAAGGGTGCCTCTCACAGTCCACTTACATCTTAATATTACACAACCCATTGGTATTCTCTTACATCTATCCCAAATTTCCCCCATCTCTCTTCTTCTCTACTTTCCCAACCCAAGGAATGTACCCCTTCATTTCTCTTAGTCAGTCGAGTGTCCCAATCGTTTATCAAGGTCTCTCGGGCACATGTAAACAATAATATCTCTGTCGTGAACTCAAGGGAATTCAATGCCAAGAAAAACTACAAGTAAACAACAACAAACAAGCCCTTCCTTGCATGCATCAATGCACACACCAAAATATTTATTTGGATCTGTAATATTCAAGAATGGCACACTTTTCAATATGCGCTTCACCTGCTGAAATATCTCTTCACACTTGGAAGTCCATTCAAATTTCAGTCCCTTATTTTGCAAAGAAGTGACCATGCTTGCAATTTTTGAGAATCCTTTTATAAATCTTCAGTAATAACCGACAAGACCCATGAATGATCTGACCTCTGTGACACTTCTTGGCATTGACCATCCTCTAATGGACTCTATCTTCTTAGGATCCACTGCTATCCCTTTTGCTGAAATTATATGCCCCAAGTAGTGAATCTTCTTTTGATAAAATATGCACTTACTTAGCTTAGCATACCATTTACATTCTCTTAAAACTTTTAGAACCGTTCTTAAATGATGCCCATGTTACTCCTTCGACTTAGAGTAAACAAGTATATCATCTAGGAACATAATTACAAACTTTTCTAGGTACTCCATGAACACTCCATTCATCAGGCACATGAAAACAACTGGGGAATTTGATGGTACAAATGCTACTACCATGAATTCATAATGCCCATAGATTCGCCTTAATGCTGTCTTGCTAATATATTCTTCCTTTATCCTCACTTGATGATAATATGATCTCAATTCAATCTTGGAAAATATTCTTGCACCTTTCAACAGATCAAACAAATCATCAATCCTTAGCAAATGATATTTTTTCTTTATGGTGACCATATTTAACTATTTGAAATCATTACACAACCTTGAGTTTCCATCTTTATTTTTCAAAAAATAAATTGGGGCACCCCAAGGTGACACACTTGGGAATACATAACCCTTCTTTAAAAGTTCTTTAAGTTGTATGTGCAACTCATTTAACTTTGGTGTGCTCATTCTGTAAGGTGTGTTGGACATTGGGGCAACTCCTGGAACCAAATCAATAGAGAAATACATGTCTCTCTTTGGTGGCAGTCCTAGGATTTCTCCAAAAACATCTTCAAAATCCCTCAAGATTCGATGGTCTTCAATGCTTGCCACTTTATCTTTGGCTGCCTCTTCCATATGGGTTGCAAAAATATGACACCCCTTCCTGAAACTCATTTTCAACTGCATAGATGGAATTTCTCTAACAACTACAACCCTTGGAATGTCTTGAACCTTGAATTGCTTCTCTTATTCATCAAGACATGTGATTTTGTTGTTGTAACAGTCTAGAAAAACATGGTGTTTTTCCAACCAATCCATGCTAATCAGAAAATCATATGAACCCAATGGCATGATATTCACATCAACCTTTGTGCTGAGTCCATTCATGTCTATTGGACAATATTTAACTAGCTCATTGATTTTCCTCTTAGCCCTTGTGGCTAACTGAACTAACCAAGATTTCTTATGCTTACTCCTTTGCAAGTGAAATCCTTCAACACTGTTATATTTTATGTAACTATGGCTAGCTCCATAATCAATTAAAATTGCTATAGGATTATTATCAATCTTACCTTCCACTTGAATCATGGGATATTGATATTCTTCTTGCTTGTTTTCCAAGGCTACATAAATCCTTGTCATGTTTCTGCCCATGTCTTCCACTGTTTCATCCTCTTAAATGATTTGGATAGTCCTCATTATTTCTCCTTTTTCAGGGAAGTCCATATATAAGTGATTTCCCTCACATCCCCAACCTTGTATAGGTTGTTTCCTTGGTATTTTTCCAAATGAATTTGCAGTCTTGTGCTCATTTTTGGCTGACTAAAATTGCTGACTTGCTTGGGAGTTCCTCTTGAAAAAGGGTGGCTTAAAACCTTTCTTCCTTTGATACCTTTTCCCTTTCATCTTGTCATTCCAAGATTTTTGGAAAACTGGTCTTGCTATGCTCTACTCTTAAAGATGGTTTTCTTTTCTTATGGATTCCTCCAAAGTCTTGGGGTTATCATATTGTATCTTGTCACTGTAGAAATAGGGTAACCCACTTGGAAACCTTTGTATTTTGAAATTCTCATCCTTTATGAAGTCAACATACTTCAACAATTCAAATAACCTCTTCCCATAGTCATCCATTGTCATGCTTCCCAACTTGAGTTGAAATAACTCTTTCGTTTTCCTTCCATAGTAATGCTCAGATAAATATTTCTCTTAGAAATATCCTTTGAATTGCCTCCATGAGATATTTTTCTCATCAAGGTTATTGAATTGCTTAAGCTGTTTCCACCATATGATTTCCTTTCCTTGCAAGTGCTACGTTGCAATTATAACTTTTACCCTTGAGAGGTAATCATAGAGTTGGAAATATTTTTTCATTTCCAATAGCTAGGCGTCGACCTCTTCTCCTTTCCTGTACTCACCATTGAAATTTGGTGGCTTGATTATCCCAAGTTCACCTTGCAAGATGTATGCCTCATGCCTTCTACTTTACCTCAGGATAGGAGACACACTTAGGCTACTCCTTGGCCCTAAACTTGCATGAGCTCTTCTAGTGGATTGCCTTGGAGAATGATGGTGCATGTTCATGCTTCTTGACTGTCTATCATTCCCATGATCATCCCTTTTGATTTTGGATCTAGATGTTGTCACTTTTCTAGAGATAGATTCTTACTTGGTGCCAAAGTTCTTGTTTACTTGCTTATAAAACATATTCAAGCTATGACGTATCTATTCTCGAGACTTCATAATCATTTCATTATCTGCTCTATATCTTTTCACTTATCTATGCAGGCTTCTCATAGTTGTAGCCTCCTTCCATTTGACTCTATATTAACATTTCCCATGACGAAATGAAAACTTATGATATATTATTCATGGCTGTAAGACCCCTGGGCATATTCCATAGCTCCAGTCCTCATATAAGAATCAAAATTGTTTTCCTGTACCTCTAATTATGCAAGAAATGTGCATGTAATAATTAGTTAGAACATCCATAACATAAAACATTTCATTAATTAGAATACATATTATCCTTCATATCAATTTATGAAGAAAATAATACATTAATTCAAAATTCTAATTTCTTATATGCATTCCTCTTTGAAACATCTTTCCAACGACTATACTCATGATTTATTCTAAGTTCTGAGTGAAAAGTTACAACATTTACAAGTTGCAATTTCCACTCATTTACTACTACATAATTTTATTTATTACTTTATAAGAAATTTTAATGCCCAATTCAAAATTTTGGGTGTATATATGTCTTCTCCTTCTCAATAAATTTCCAACGACTATTTGTTTTCTCAAATCCGAGCTCCGAGATGAAAGTTATGGTCCAAAGAAGTTTAGACTGTTTTTCCTAATTTATCCCTGTATGTTACATGCGTCTTATTTCTCTTCCTGCACATTTTCTAGTACCTATATCCTAGATCTAGCTCCATGGATGTCTTCTATGGATCATAATATTTCCATAGACTACTCTTTTTCCCCAAACATACTTTTGAGCAAGGAATTATGCCCTTTGGAAGAAATTTGGTGCCAAAATCTTACCTTAATTGTTTTTGTTGTAACTTTCTCATACGAGCTATGTTTTGCACCTAGAATAGATCATTGGATATCTCTCTCCGAGTTATTTTATTTAATAAGTAGAGACAATGCATACCTTGGTACACTATTTTATTGTTGGTTTTGATTGCCTAAGAACATTGTTTAGGGCCCAAAAATCGCCCCACAAGATCGTGACCTTCAAAATTATGAAAAATTCATACAAAATTGATTGTTTTATTATTATAAAAACACTTAAATATGAGTCGTTGATATCAAAATTGGGTGATATATGAGTCATTGATATACCTAAACTGCATTAAATTTCAACCTGACCGTCGACCCTCTTCCCTTTTCCTTTGGCAACCAATTAAAGCACATCTATGACTAACCAACCCGACCATCGACCATCAACCATCGATGATTTTCATTGGTGGATGAAACACTTTCTTAATTCGATCGACCCGACCATCGTCCATTTTGGTTGACTAACAAAAACACTTCTCCAATTTGGATGACCTGACTATCGGTCATCGACCATTTCTTGGTTGACGTGGCATAACATGTGGATACTGACATGGCATGACACACAGACTCTAATATGGAACTTTGGCTAACATGTGGATGCTGACATGGCATGAAATATCATCACTCTCTTTCATTCATTGACTATCAACCCTTTATCTCGGATGAACCAAACACCTTGTCGAATCGGTCAAATCCCGACCATCGACGATCGACCGTTGATGCTTTCTCTTGCTCGATCGAAACACTTCGCCAAATCGACCAACACCCGACCATTGGTCTTCAATGATTTTTGTTGGAGACTAAAACAGTTCGCCAATCCAGTTGACCCAACCATCGACCATCAACAACTTCTTTTGGCCAACTCCAACACTTTGAAATATTTCGACCAAAATATAGATGAATCTGGACCGTTGATCTCTTATTCAAAAATGATCCCGGCCATTGATCTATCAAACTTCACCCAACTATACCGACGCCCAATCATCGACCATCGACCATTATATATTTATTTTGGTCGAACCGAACTCTTTTCCAAACTTACTGATCCGACCATCGACGATTTCTCTTGGTGAATTTCCTACACTTAGAAATTTTCACCAAATCCCTGATGGATATAGGCTATCGATCTATCATTCAAATTGGTATTGACCATTGATTTGATCCATTTTTGAAACAA
>ML790522.1:398137-423198 GCA_009831015.1 Picea engelmannii | reverse complement strand
CAAGGGAGATCAAGGTGTACGTATTGATTAAATATCTGCAAGTCAAACTTATCACTTATTTATATATCACCCTTTTAATATATTTAGTTCTCATTGATGTCTTTTATGTTTGGGGTGTGTTCTTCTCCATAAAATGGGAAACTAACTTAGGCGAGAGCATTTATATGGATTTATATTATGTAACCATATCTACAGTTGAAAACACATATGTTAAATTGTATAGAGAACAAAATGATGAAATACCATGTTGAGGACCTGCAGGTTCCAATGAATGAACTCATATTCATAGAGAATGCCTTTGGAAATTATGCTATCATGAGTCATTACATAATCCGTCCTTTGGGGGACACACTAGGTGAAGGAAATGTAGCTATATGGAAGATGCATTTTGATGAAGCTTGATCTAGGATGGGTGCAGGAGAAGGGATCACATTCACATCACCCCAAGTTTGTAACATTTCCCAACCCAACTGAGGTCCATTACATGCAGAAAAACTCATAAATTAAAATTTTTGCTATCTAATTAATTTCCTGTAGCTGCCAGCTACAAATTACAACCAGATTTAGATACTGTCTGTTACCATTAATTAAATCCATCTACAACATGATAAATTCACACATGAATGCAATTTAATAATTTAGCACAACAACATATAAATCATTCTCAAATACACAGAGTTCATGGACAACAATTTAACTCATAGATACACCATATAAGCAAATAAAACAATTATCTTTTAATTTTTTTGTGCAACCAGTTGTTTGGGATGGATGTTCCACCCAACCATAGAATTTCTGTCCCAAATATCAACAAGAATTCACCCCCAAGCTGGGGCTAGCAATCCACAAAATAGGTTGGTCTCTCATAGTCCACTCACAACTCACTAGTATTCTCCTACATCTATCCCAATTTACTGCCAACTCTCTTCCTCTCGACCTACAAAACCCAAGGAATGTACCCCTTCATTGATCTTAGTCCCTTAGGTGTCCCATTAGTTTATCAGGGTCTCTCTGGCACATGTGACATGGAATCTCTCTGTTGGGAAATCAAGGGAAATCAAGGGAAATCACTGCTAGGAAAACTACCAACAAACAACAACAAACAATTGCTATTACAGTGCAACTCACACAAGAGCTCACTCTTCAGGCCTGGCAACTTGGCTCTTTAGTATTCATCTCCAAAATTCTCCAACATGATATAGAATCGTCCCTACATGGTTATTCCAACTCCAATCTCTCTTTCTTCTCTCTACTTGTTGTTCATGCCCAATAAATCGACTGTCTAAAACTGCTGTAACAACCTATACACATTTCCTCTCCTTTGGTTGCCGTTTTTGACTCACACACTTCCCCAAGCTGATTATACTTAGCCCCCATGCTTCTAATAACTATGGGATGTGACTTCTCACACCCACCCTTTTACATACATTCAATGATTGACTTTGGGGAAACTCAATAAAAAAATAGATTTTAATACATACTGATAGTAAAATTTAGAAATGTGTGTGAGATTAGTAGACATGGGTCATTCCCCCTTTGACTCCTCATAGAAATTATCCTAGGCCCTCCCCTCTCTTGTGGATTAATTCATCCCCCATATTTGTCCATGTCCCCTTAGCACCTTACATCAAATTTTATTATTAAAAGTTAGAAATATATTTCACATATACATCGCTTGGCCGTAGCCACACATTATATATACATTAAGCATTAATTGAAATAGGGATTATAGCGGGGATGTTACATTCCCTCTCCCTTACAATTGTGCACTATCCTCGACACACACTATGCCAATATACATATATATACAAATTTATATCAAAATACTTTAAGAAATAAAATTATGCAATTTCACAACTCCAACAACAGTTCCAACCAAAATATCCTATTCCTATCACCCCATGGACCCAAGGAATGCATCTATTCGTTTATCGGGGATAACCCAAGGAATGTACCATTCATTTATCAAAGATAACCCAAGTAATGTGCCATTATTTTATCAGGTTCCCCAACACATTTTGTCTAGGGCTATGAGATGTGGTTTTGGAACTCTAGCTGCTCAAAATGGAGTCTTTCATTCTATGTTATTCAAAATTGTCAAAACATTGTGGGTATTCTTCCTGCATGTTTTCTTCATGCTCCCATGTAGTATTTTCAGGACTGTAGTAGGTCCATTGAACCTTTACCATCCCTATGGATTTTTTCCTAATCACTTTGAATTTCAGGTCTAGGATGCGTACTGGTTCCACCCAAAAACCCCCTTCGTGCTCCACCTAGATCATAGTCCAATCAATTATGTGGTTATGGTTAGGCATATATTTATTTAATAATGACACATGGAGTACTTTATGCACTTTCAAGGATGCAGCCAATGCTCACATGTATGCAACGGGCCCTATCTTTTCTAAGATTTCAAAAGGTCCACAATGTCTTGCTGCCAACTTCCTAATCTTAATGAACTTCTCTTTGCTTTCACTTAAACAAAACATGTTCACCCACTTTAAAATATCTAATCATCTATTATTATCTACATAAATTTTATGTCTATCTTGGGAAAACTTTAAATTTTTCTTGACCTCTGCCATTTTCTCTTCCATTTCCTTTAATAAATCTGGCCCAATAACTGCTCTGTCTGCCAGATTATCCCAACTCATTTGAGTGTTACACTTTCTTCCATACAATGATTCAAATGGACTCATTTTCAATGAGGCATGATACCCATTATTGTAAGCAAACTCTACTAAGTGGATATAATCCTTCCACTTTGATGGGTGATCCATCACATACATTCTAAGCATGTCCTCAATTATCCTGTTAGTCCTCTCCGTTTTCACATCTAACTCTTGGTGATATGCTGTACTAAGATTTAGATTTGTCATAAAACCTTTGAACACACCTTTCTAAAAATTGGAAGTGAATTTTGGATATCTGTCTAAAACTATTGCCTTAGGAACTCCAAATAGCTTGACAACTTCTTTCATATAAATTTTTGTAATATTTGTTGCTTTGTGTGTTTTATTTACTGGAATGAAATGTGCTTCCTTAGTTAATTTATCCACCACCACCATGATGGAATCATGATGCTTCACTATTGTGAGTAGCTTAGTAATACAACACATTGATGCGTGAGATTGCTGTGGGTGGGATTTTCATTTATGATCGGAAAAACCACAGTATGGAATGGGCAATGGATGCAATAACCCAGCTGGATTCCTATGCTCCTTCTGACATTCTAGACATCTGGATATGTAATTAGACACCTCTTTCTTCATCCCATGCCAAAAATATTAGCTTCTTACAACTGCAATTGTCTTCTAACATCCTGGGTTCCAAACATATGGTACATTGTTCATTTGCCTCAGCACTGCATTTTTCAGCTTAGTGGAATTTGACACTTATACCTTACCTTTTTATAAGAGAATTTCTTCTTCTTTCAGCTCATAACAATTAATTTTTTGTGGAAAATTATCTTTCTATAATGTTTCTTTTATTTTCAAATAGTGTTGATTTGAATTTGCAACTTCAATAATTTTATATTTTAGATCAATCCTGTACATGCTGATGGATACAATATGCATTTCATGAACTCTCCTGCAGAGTGCATCAACCACTTGATTTTCCTTACCTTTTATATGCTTAATTTCAAAATCATATTCACTAAGGAATTTCAACCATCTAGTTTGTATAACATTTAATGTTGGTTGTCCAAACAAATGTTTTAGACCATAGTGGTCTATCCTTACCTCAAATTTCCTCTCCATAAGGTAATGTCTCCACATTTTTAATGCATGTAATGTTCCCCAACTTAACTAAGGAACATTACTTGCGAAAAAACACATAAATTCAAAAATTTCTTCTACTAATTAATTCATGTAGCTTACAAGCTATGAATTTAACACATATTCAACTAGATTCGAGTACCCATAATTAAAATGCACCTACAACATTTCAAATGAACATAAATGCAACTAGTAAAATCATTCACAACAACAATTAAACCATTTGCATACACATAGTTAATCATAGCATTTAAACTCATGAAACAACTCAGAAAAATAGATAAACACTTATCTTTTTAAAATGTTTGTGCAACCAACTACTTGGAAGGGATGTTCCACCCAACCATATACATACTGTTCCAAATATCAACAAAAATTCACCCCTGAGCTGGGGCTAGCAATCCACAAGAGAAGGGTGCCTCTCACAGTCCACTTACATCTTAATATTACACAACCCATTGGTATTCTCTTACATCTATCCCAAATTTCCCCCATCTCTCTTCTTCTCTACTTTCCCAACCCAAGGAATGTACCCCTTCATTTCTCTTAGTCAGTCGAGTGTCCCAATCGTTTATCAAGGTCTCTCGGGCACATGTAAACAATAATATCTCTGTCGTGAACTCAAGGGAATTCAATGCCAAGAAAAACTACAAGTAAACAACAACAAACAAGCCCTTCCTTGCATGCATCAATGCACACACCAAAATATTTATTTGGATCTGTAATATTCAAGAATGGCACACTTTTCAATATGCGCTTCACCTGCTGAAATATCTCTTCACACTTGGAAGTCCATTCAAATTTCAGTCCCTTATTTTGCAAAGAAGTGACCATGCTTGCAATTTTTGAGAATCCTTTTATAAATCTTCAGTAATAACCGACAAGACCCATGAATGATCTGACCTCTGTGACACTTCTTGGCATTGACCATCCTCTAATGGACTCTATCTTCTTAGGATCCACTGCTATCCCTTTTGCTGAAATTATATGCCCCAAGTAGTGAATCTTCTTTTGATAAAATATGCACTTACTTAGCTTAGCATACCATTTACATTCTCTTAAAACTTTTAGAACCGTTCTTAAATGATGCCCATGTTACTCCTTCGACTTAGAGTAAACAAGTATATCATCTAGGAACATAATTACAAACTTTTCTAGGTACTCCATGAACACTCCATTCATCAGGCACATGAAAACAACTGGGGAATTTGATGGTACAAATGCTACTACCATGAATTCATAATGCCCATAGATTCGCCTTAATGCTGTCTTGCTAATATATTCTTCCTTTATCCTCACTTGATGATAATATGATCTCAATTCAATCTTGGAAAATATTCTTGCACCTTTCAACAGATCAAACAAATCATCAATCCTTAGCAAATGATATTTTTTCTTTATGGTGACCATATTTAACTATTTGAAATCATTACACAACCTTGAGTTTCCATCTTTATTTTTCAAAAAATAAATTGGGGCACCCCAAGGTGACACACTTGGGAATACATAACCCTTCTTTAAAAGTTCTTTAAGTTGTATGTGCAACTCATTTAACTTTGGTGTGCTCATTCTGTAAGGTGTGTTGGACATTGGGGCAACTCCTGGAACCAAATCAATAGAGAAATACATGTCTCTCTTTGGTGGCAGTCCTAGGATTTCTCCAAAAACATCTTCAAAATCCCTCAAGATTCGATGGTCTTCAATGCTTGCCACTTTATCTTTGGCTGCCTCTTCCATATGGGTTGCAAAAATATGACACCCCTTCCTGAAACTCATTTTCAACTGCATAGATGGAATTTCTCTAACAACTACAACCCTTGGAATGTCTTGAACCTTGAATTGCTTCTCTTATTCATCAAGACATGTGATTTTGTTGTTGTAACAGTCTAGAAAAACATGGTGTTTTTCCAACCAATCCATGCTAATCAGAAAATCATATGAACCCAATGGCATGATATTCACATCAACCTTTGTGCTGAGTCCATTCATGTCTATTGGACAATATTTAACTAGCTCATTGATTTTCCTCTTAGCCCTTGTGGCTAACTGAACTAACCAAGATTTCTTATGCTTACTCCTTTGCAAGTGAAATCCTTCAACACTGTTATATTTTATGTAACTATGGCTAGCTCCATAATCAATTAAAATTGCTATAGGATTATTATCAATCTTACCTTCCACTTGAATCATGGGATATTGATATTCTTCTTGCTTGTTTTCCAAGGCTACATAAATCCTTGTCATGTTTCTGCCCATGTCTTCCACTGTTTCATCCTCTTAAATGATTTGGATAGTCCTCATTATTTCTCCTTTTTCAGGGAAGTCCATATATAAGTGATTTCCCTCACATCCCCAACCTTGTATAGGTTGTTTCCTTGGTATTTTTCCAAATGAATTTGCAGTCTTGTGCTCATTTTTGGCTGACTAAAATTGCTGACTTGCTTGGGAGTTCCTCTTGAAAAAGGGTGGCTTAAAACCTTTCTTCCTTTGATACCTTTTCCCTTTCATCTTGTCATTCCAAGATTTTTGGAAAACTGGTCTTGCTATGCTCTACTCTTAAAGATGGTTTTCTTTTCTTATGGATTCCTCCAAAGTCTTGGGGTTATCATATTGTATCTTGTCACTGTAGAAATAGGGTAACCCACTTGGAAACCTTTGTATTTTGAAATTCTCATCCTTTATGAAGTCAACATACTTCAACAATTCAAATAACCTCTTCCCATAGTCATCCATTGTCATGCTTCCCAACTTGAGTTGAAATAACTCTTTCGTTTTCCTTCCATAGTAATGCTCAGATAAATATTTCTCTTAGAAATATCCTTTGAATTGCCTCCATGAGATATTTTTCTCATCAAGGTTATTGAATTGCTTAAGCTGTTTCCACCATATGATTTCCTTTCCTTGCAAGTGCTACGTTGCAATTATAACTTTTACCCTTGAGAGGTAATCATAGAGTTGGAAATATTTTTTCATTTCCAATAGCTAGGCGTCGACCTCTTCTCCTTTCCTGTACTCACCATTGAAATTTGGTGGCTTGATTATCCCAAGTTCACCTTGCAAGATGTATGCCTCATGCCTTCTACTTTACCTCAGGATAGGAGACACACTTAGGCTACTCCTTGGCCCTAAACTTGCATGAGCTCTTCTAGTGGATTGCCTTGGAGAATGATGGTGCATGTTCATGCTTCTTGACTGTCTATCATTCCCATGATCATCCCTTTTGATTTTGGATCTAGATGTTGTCACTTTTCTAGAGATAGATTCTTACTTGGTGCCAAAGTTCTTGTTTACTTGCTTATAAAACATATTCAAGCTATGACGTATCTATTCTCGAGACTTCATAATCATTTCATTATCTGCTCTATATCTTTTCACTTATCTATGCAGGCTTCTCATAGTTGTAGCCTCCTTCCATTTGACTCTATATTAACATTTCCCATGACGAAATGAAAACTTATGATATATTATTCATGGCTGTAAGACCCCTGGGCATATTCCATAGCTCCAGTCCTCATATAAGAATCAAAATTGTTTTCCTGTACCTCTAATTATGCAAGAAATGTGCATGTAATAATTAGTTAGAACATCCATAACATAAAACATTTCATTAATTAGAATACATATTATCCTTCATATCAATTTATGAAGAAAATAATACATTAATTCAAAATTCTAATTTCTTATATGCATTCCTCTTTGAAACATCTTTCCAACGACTATACTCATGATTTATTCTAAGTTCTGAGTGAAAAGTTACAACATTTACAAGTTGCAATTTCCACTCATTTACTACTACATAATTTTATTTATTACTTTATAAGAAATTTTAATGCCCAATTCAAAATTTTGGGTGTATATATGTCTTCTCCTTCTCAATAAATTTCCAACGACTATTTGTTTTCTCAAATCCGAGCTCCGAGATGAAAGTTATGGTCCAAAGAAGTTTAGACTGTTTTTCCTAATTTATCCCTGTATGTTACATGCGTCTTATTTCTCTTCCTGCACATTTTCTAGTACCTATATCCTAGATCTAGCTCCATGGATGTCTTCTATGGATCATAATATTTCCATAGACTACTCTTTTTCCCCAAACATACTTTTGAGCAAGGAATTATGCCCTTTGGAAGAAATTTGGTGCCAAAATCTTACCTTAATTGTTTTTGTTGTAACTTTCTCATACGAGCTATGTTTTGCACCTAGAATAGATCATTGGATATCTCTCTCCGAGTTATTTTATTTAATAAGTAGAGACAATGCATACCTTGGTACACTATTTTATTGTTGGTTTTGATTGCCTAAGAACATTGTTTAGGGCCCAAAAATCGCCCCACAAGATCGTGACCTTCAAAATTATGAAAAATTCATACAAAATTGATTGTTTTATTATTATAAAAACACTTAAATATGAGTCGTTGATATCAAAATTGGGTGATATATGAGTCATTGATATACCTAAACTGCATTAAATTTCAACCTGACCGTCGACCCTCTTCCCTTTTCCTTTGGCAACCAATTAAAGCACATCTATGACTAACCAACCCGACCATCGACCATCAACCATCGATGATTTTCATTGGTGGATGAAACACTTTCTTAATTCGATCGACCCGACCATCGTCCATTTTGGTTGACTAACAAAAACACTTCTCCAATTTGGATGACCTGACTATCGGTCATCGACCATTTCTTGGTTGACGTGGCATAACATGTGGATACTGACATGGCATGACACACAGACTCTAATATGGAACTTTGGCTAACATGTGGATGCTGACATGGCATGAAATATCATCACTCTCTTTCATTCATTGACTATCAACCCTTTATCTCGGATGAACCAAACACCTTGTCGAATCGGTCAAATCCCGACCATCGACGATCGACCGTTGATGCTTTCTCTTGCTCGATCGAAACACTTCGCCAAATCGACCAACACCCGACCATTGGTCTTCAATGATTTTTGTTGGAGACTAAAACAGTTCGCCAATCCAGTTGACCCAACCATCGACCATCAACAACTTCTTTTGGCCAACTCCAACACTTTGAAATATTTCGACCAAAATATAGATGAATCTGGACCGTTGATCTCTTATTCAAAAATGATCCCGGCCATTGATCTATCAAACTTCACCCAACTATACCGACGCCCAATCATCGACCATCGACCATTATATATTTATTTTGGTCGAACCGAACTCTTTTCCAAACTTACTGATCCGACCATCGACGATTTCTCTTGGTGAATTTCCTACACTTAGAAATTTTCACCAAATCCCTGATGGATATAGGCTATCGATCTATCATTCAAATTGGTATTGACCATTGATTTGATCCATTTTTGAAACAACAAAAAATGAATCTCGATCGTTAGTTAGATCCATTTTCCAAATGAATGAAAATAAATCTTGGCAGTTGATTTTCCAAAACTTGGAAACTTTCGAATTCCTTATAAATTTTTAAATTTATCAAAATGATTCTAGGCCATTTATCTCGAGTTTGAATGCGATCTCGACCGTTGATTTGTGAACTCTGTCCAAATTCTACAATGACCATTTAAACAAAAAAATCATCCTTCCAAGTGGAATTTATCTCTGCAACTCTGTAGACCGACTCCACTAAACCTCTTAGAAAGTTCTGAGTCATTTGAACATGATTTTTCTCACGAATTTGGGGATTTCTCTCAAATTTTTCACTGTTTTTTCCCAAAATTCACATAGCACGAAATATGCAACAACGAATTTTCCAAATTCACACTGGTTCTTGGCCCATACAATCTTGATGTTTGAACAAGAAGCTCTGATACCATAATGTAACATTTCTTAGCCCTACTGATGTCCATTACGTGTGGAAAAACTCATAGATTAAAATTTCTGCTATCTAATTAATTTCCTGTAGCTTCCAACTACGAATTTCAACTAGATTTAGCTACTGTCTATTACCATTAATTACATGCATCTACAACATGTTAAAATCATACATGAATGTAATTTAATAATTTAACACAACAACGTATAAATCATTCTCACATACATAGACTTCATGCACAACAATTTAACTCATAGATACAACATAAATTGCGGTATGAAAACCCTAGCTTGGAGATTATTGTAACAGAGCGCTGCTCGATTGGAGGTTGCCCCCTCGAAGAGGCCTGTGAACATTGATTTTTGAATCAAAGTGCTATTTCTGTTGTTGTTCTTATATCATTTCTGTGTTATTGTGGAGATTATGCTGGATATATCACTGTTATTCTGCCATTTCTAGCATTTTATTTCTGTTCTGCATATTTATTATATCTGGTATCTTGCAAGTGGTATCAGAGCACTTTCCTTGGCATAAATTGTGAGAATTTTTTTCAGGGTAGAGACATATTCCGACATCTTTAAGCCACAGAGATCTGTCGTTATGCGCATAAACCCACGGTTGAGGGATTCATACATGCAGGAAATACAAGTGGTTCTTAAGCGCACATTTGTTGGCCACCCTTGTAACCCCTGTTGGTACCCCTTCGAGTGGTAGCGCATCAGACAACACCTGTGTATGGATCGACCTAGATTTCCTGAAGCCCTCTTTAGATAAACTTATCGGTCGTCGGACTGCTATAGTGTCACCGAGAACAACACTCGAGAAGATACTCTCTAGTACCTGGGTAGTCGGGTAGTAAGACTAAGGGTACAATCTATCCTCCTTAGTTAGTGCCCTGAGATATTGGGTCGAGTACTACTGTTGGACCCTGCGCGTATATCAGAGAGATATAGCACAGGGAAAACCCTTGTCTGTAGAACCCTTGAATACCTAACCCTTGGGGGACAGAAACATAAACAAATTAAAACAGACCAGATCTATTGCCGCGCAACTGTGTTCGGGTTGCCAAGTAAATACACATTTCTTTCTGGTTAAGCATTTGGGGATTTCATCACTGCAGTATTCTTCAGATCGGAATATAATTCCGCAGGTGTAAAAAAAAAAAAGTCTGGAATTTTTTTCACCATTATTTGAGACCTATTCCATTGGATTCATCCCTTATCACATTCATCCATATCGTTTTTCGACAAAATTTTTGACCCCGCCCCCCCTTTTCAGTTCACCCATCCTCATGGCCCAAACCCATAGCCAAGATCTGGAAACTCGCTTCAACACCTTGCAATCTGGTTTCCTCGAGACCCAAAAAGAAGTGAAACAACTCAATGCTACTATTGCCTCCATCGATTCATCCATCAATACAACCATAAATATAACCATGCAGTCCTCAATGGAGGAAGTCAAACAAGAACTGACCACCCATCTTGAATCTGTCTTTGCATCCCTCTCCACCAAACTGAAGATCCCTATAGATGACCATTTCTCTGAAACCTCCAAAGACCGAAGCCAAACATTCCTCCCATTCCCATACCTTTCAACACCATCACTTTCAACGTGACATATGCCTTCTGCAGGTGGATGTGACCAAATTTGATGGCTCGGATCCCACTAGTTGGGTAACCCAAATGGAACATTATTTCTCTTTATATGGCATCAGATATGACTTGGCCAAACTCTGGTATGGTGTTTTCCATCTAGATCAAGAACGTTGGCAATGGTGGAAATGGAGAAAAACTTCCCGTCAAGGGTATATTGCTTGGACCCAAACTGTGACTGAGATTTATGAATGCTTTGACATGGACACCAATCATGTGGGATGTTTGACAAAGTTGAAACAATCTGGAGCAACAAAAGACTTCATAGCTACCTTTGAGTGTCTGGCTTTTCAAATAGAGGGCATGACTGCTGCTTTCTTTTGAGAGTGTTTTATCAGTGGCCTCAAGGAGGAGATTCAGACCCATGTCCTCATGGCTCGAACCTTGACTTGGGTGGAGGCTAATAAAAGAGATAAAGAAGAACAACAGGTTGTATCATCTCAAAACCGAAAACCCTCCTTTATCCCTCACCCTAAACCCGTCACTCCCACTACTCCCTCCGCCCCATTAAAGATCCAAAAATTGACCAGGTCTGAAATGGATGAACGCCAACTCAAAGGCCTTTGTTATAATCATGATGACAAATATTTCCTGGGCCACAAGTGTAAGGAACAAAATCTTTTTATGGCCATCTCTGAGGATATTTTGGAAGAGGATGTTGAAACTCCCCTTATGTCGGAGTCACCTGAAATCACTAACATAACCCCTCCCTCAGACCCTCCCGAAGTAGAAATCGTCATTTCCCTCAATGCTCTCACTAGATTTTCCGCTCCCCAAACCCTCAAGTTAATTGATTACATCAAGCATCGGAAGGTCATCATTCTGGTTGATAGTGGAAGCACCCATAATTTTATTCATCGCCGCATTGCCCAAGAAACTCATTGCTACATCCATGCCGTCAACAATTTCCAAATCATGATTGCTAATGGTGGTTCCATGAAATGTGGAGGGTGCTGTGAAAATGTGCATCTCCAAATTGATGACTACCACCTAAAATCCCATATGTTTTCTATCGACATGGGTGGTTGTGACATTGTGTTGGGTGCAGACTGGCTAAGAACGTTGGGTCCCATTCTCATGGATTTTAAGGTATTAACCATGCAATTCGACCAGGAAGGCCACCAATATAAATTCCAAGGCATCACTGCTAGTTCACTTGAGGTCATTAGTTCCCATCGCATGGAAAAGCTGCTAAAAAAGGTCATTCTGGTGTCATTGCCCAACTCCATGCCATACAAGCAACAGAGACACCCCCGGTGCCACATGACCTCTAAGCTCTCTTTTCTAAACATCAAATGGTATTTTCCACTCCCCATGGACTCCCTCCTTCCCGTGGTGTTCATGATCATTCCATTCACCTTGTACCCGGAAGCCTTCCTCCCAATATCTGTCCATATCACCACCCCTTTTCACAAAAAAATGAAATTGAGAAAATGGTCCAGGAACTCCTTAATGCAAGCATTATCCGCCCTAGTACGAGCCCTTACTCTTCTCCTGTAGTCATGGTCCTGAAGAAAGAAGGTTATTGGAGAATGTGTCCTGACTTCGATGCCCTCAACAAAATGACCATTAAAGACGAATTTCCCATTCCTGTCATTGATGACCTCCTGGATGAATTGAGTGGCGCCCAATTCTTTACTAAACTTGATCTTCGCTTGGGCTATCACCAGATACGTATGAAAGAGATAGACATTCCCAAGATGGACTTTCACACTCATGAGGGCCACTATGAGTTTTTGGTCATGCCCTTTGGCTTGTGTAATGCCCCCTCCACCTTCCAAAGCCTCATGAATCATGTCTTCCGTCCCTTTCTCCATCATTTTTTCTTAGCTTTCTTTGATGATATCCTCATCTATAGCAAAAACTGGACATACCATCTTACTCATGTGGATCAAGTTCTCCATCTCCTCTCACAACACCAACTTTTCCTGAAACAGTCTAAATGTGCTTTTGGTGCATCAGAAGTAGAATACTTGGGTAATCTGGTTGGCAAGGATGGCGTCAAGGTGGATTCGAAAAATATTGAAGCTATGCAAGACTGTCTGCACCCAAAGACTCTCAAAATATTGCGTGGATTTTTGGGCTTAACAGGGTATTATCGCAAGTTTATTAAGAACTATGGAAAGATTGCAACACCTCTCACTGCTCTCCTAAAAAAGAACTCTTTCACTTGGACTCCAGCCGCTGCTCAAGCTTTTCAAACCTTGAAGATGACCATGTGCACCACTCTGGTTCTGGCCCTTCCTGATTTCACAAAGACCTTTGTGTTGGAATGTGATGCCTCAGGGAAAGGAATTGGAACTGTCCTTATGTAAGAGGGTCGACCTTTGGCCTTCACCAGCAAGCAACTGTCTGAAAGGAATCTGGGAAAACCCATTTATGAAAAGGAAATGTTGGCTATTCTGCATGCTGTTGATCTGTGGCACCCTTATCTCTTGGGGCAATGCTTCCAAATTAATACTGACCATCAAAGCCTCAAGTACTTTCTGGAACAACGCATTTCCTCCTAGGAGCAACAAAAATGGGCGACTAAGCTCTTTGGTTACGATTATGAGATTATTTACAAGAAGGGAAAAGACAATGTAGTGGCGGATGCACTGTTCCAAAAATATGAAGAAGAAGGATCCCTTTTTACTCTTTCCTTCATTGTACCTGATTGGCTCCAAGCTGTGTGCTAGGAATGGCTTCAAGATCCCAATAGTTTGCACATGATCTAGCAATTGCAGACCAAGGCTCCAGCTCCCCCAGAGTACTCTTGGCTCCTGGATGAGCTTCGATACAAAGGCCGTTTGTATTTAAGTAAACAATCAAAGCTTAAATCCACGGTACTTTATGAGCTTCATGCTACACCCACAATGAGGCACTCAGGGTTCACCGAAACATATGACAGGGTCAAATGTTCTTTTTTCTGGGATGGTATGAAACAAGACATCCGTAATTTTGTCACTGAATGTGAGGTGTGTCAACACAACAAGGGAGAAATAGTCAAATCTCCGGGCACACTACAACCACTTCCAATTCCACCTGCTATTTGGAAGGATATCTCTATGGACTTTATTACCGGCTTACCCAAATCAGGGAATAAATTAGTCATCATGGTGGTTGTGGATCGCCTTTCGAAGTATTCTCATTTCTGCGCTCTGCAACACCCATTTATTGCATCTGCGGTGGATCAACTTTTCATGGACCAGGTCTTCAATCTTCATGGCATGTCGCACTCTATTGTTTCTGATCGTGACCCAACTTTCACAAGCAATTTTTGGCAAGAACTGTTTAAGCTACAGGGCACCCAATTGCATCTCAGCAAAACTTATCATCCCTAGAGTGATGGTCAAACGAAAGTTGTCAACAAGTGTTTGGAAACATATCTGAGGTGTTTTTCCTTGAAAAACAACATCAGTGGGCTCAATGGCTACCCCTAGCCGAATGGTGGTATAACACTTCCTACCATACAACTACTCACATGACTCCTTTTGAAGTGGTATATGGATAGAAGCCACCTTCCGTTCTCTCATACTTACTGGGTACCTCGAAGGTCCAGGCTGTTGACCAAACACTTACATTCGAGAGGATATTCTTCGTACCCTTAAAGAGAACTTGGTCATGGCACATAATCACATGAAGCAACAAGAAGATCAAGGTCACTCTGAACGTCAATTTGCAGAAGGGGATCAGGTGTTTCTGCGACTACAACCATACAAGCAAACTTCCCTCAAGGCTGAGCATTGTCAGAAGCTAGCACCCAAATTTTATGGTCCTTGTACAGTTCTCAAGTGTGTGGGACAAGTCGCATATCAGTTAGCTCTACCCAGTCAGTCAAAGCTACATCCAGTTTTTCATGTTTCATGCTTAAATAAGGTGATTGGAACTAGGTGCCAAATTCAAACCAACCTTCCCAAGTTAGCTGAAGAATGATCCATTTGGCTACAGCCAGAAGCAGTTTTGGACCAGCGTGAGCATCACTTGCGTTAGAGAACCATCAAGGAAGTGCTAGTCCAGTGGAAAGATACGACTCTAGCAGATGCCACTTGGGAACCAACTACCATTCTGCAATAATTTCCACACCTCAAGGCTTGAGGACAAGGCTGTTTTTAAGGGGACGGGCATGTTAGGGTCCTAACCCGCACATAGGTAGATCAATATATTCGTATGTAATAAAGGTCAATATTAATAAGGCCTTTCAATAAAATAGAATAAGGTGGATGTAAGAAGACCTAATAGAAGCTTCCGCTTCTAGAAGGATCTTCCTCTAGATGCTTCTCTTGATAGACATATTTAGTATAAATAAGGGTCAAGGGTATGAAAACCCTAGCTTGGAGATTATTGTAATAGAGCGCTGCTCGATTGGAGGTTGCCTCCTCGAAGAGGCCTGTGAACATTGCTTTCTGAATCAAAGTGCTATTTTTGTTGTTGTTCTTATATCATTTTTGTGTTATTGTGGAGATTATGTTGGATATATTACTGTTATTATGCCATTTCTAGCATTTTATTTCTGTTCTGCATATTTATTATATCTGGTATCTTGCATGTATCCACCTTCTGGTTGTAGCCATAGAACCTAGGGGGTTGTAGCCTCCTTCTGGTTGGAGCCAGAAAATTTAGGGAGTTGTAACTTCCTTAAGGTTGGAGCCTGAGAAACTAGGGAGTTGGAGCTTCCTTCTAGTTGGAGCTGAAGAATTGGAAATTGGTGCTTCTTTGAATGCAATTCTTAAAGACATATAAGAAAACTATTCCATTGTTTTCTCCCGCATTGGGTTTCCACGCAAAATACTGGTGTACTTTGCATTGTGTGGATGTGTCTATTATTGTTTATTATGCACTGATGGATGTTAATGTTATATGATGCAATAACATATTAATGATGAATTGATGAACATTGTTGAATAATTTAAATGAATATACATTGTGGTTAAAAAGGATTAATAAGTGGTATAAATTGCTTATTACTGATTCACTCTTCCCTCTCATTAATCCAACAATTGGTATCAGAGCAGGTTCCTTCAGTAAATAGTTTAACCACTGGAAGGAGATCATGGAATATACTGAGAATGGGGTACCACTGTTTAATGGTCAGAATGGTCTAAAGTATGAGATGTGGAGCATAAGGACGGGAACATTTTTAGAGGCAGAAGGATATGTGGAGCATATTTGGTATTCAATTGTGACATGATACAATGCTACAAATAAAGCAAAGACTACAACCAAGAAGGAATTGAAGAAGAATACAAAAATAGCAATGGATTTCATCTGGGAAGGATTACCTGATCCGGTAAGAGAAAAGGTTGGTAAATGTTCATCAACTAAAGAACTTTAGGATAAATTACATAATATCTATTCTTCACCCACCACAGATTCATAGAATATCAAATAAGATGCAGGTACAAATGAAGATGAAAGATTCTCATCATGTCAGACAAACTCAAAAGAAGAAGAGTACGAAATCAACAAAATTATGTTTTTCTATTTTAATTGTGAAAAAGGAGGACATCTTCAATTTGAATGCCCACATTTGAAAATTGAAAGTGATGAGATAGAGAAACCAAATTAAATAGAAGATAATTCAGAGATTAAAAGGGAAAATAATCATGAAGTGAAATACAATCAACGAGAAAGAGAACTATTGGTTGTAGAGCCTTATTATCTTCTTGATTTAGATGTTTGTTTTAGTTGTGCTTGGAGCCCATTTCCTAATGGTGGATTTGGGGGGGATTTAGCCCCCCCCCCAACTGTCGCCAAGGGGGGAAACAAAATTTTTTGTAGCCCCTTTTTGGCGGGGGATTCAGGGGTAGCGGCCCCGAAGCGAAATATTGCAATTTCATAGTCAATCTGGACCGTTCATTATAAGGTCACAGATATCATGATAGAAGTTATTTTAGGGATTTTTTCCCTAGAAGGAAACCCTCTTATATAAGGGAATTGTATTGCGACTGTGTATGCGTGTGATTATTGTATTCTAAGAGAGGAGACTATGAGACGAAGAAGAGGAATTTACAACGATTGAGATGTAGGTTGTATTCCTTCATTTTGTTGGATAATAAAAAGGAAGGACCTGACAATTTCTATGGTGGACATAACCCACACAGGGTGAACCACGTATATCTATGTCTCTATTGTATTGTGTATCTTATATGTTTTGTTTCCACACTTGTTTTATTTCATTTCTCCACGATCCTATTTATCTAACAACTGGTATCAGAGAAAAAGGTAACTCGCAGGAAAAGAGGGTTCCTGGTTCAAGTGGGAGCAATGGCAAAAGATGGAAAGTTTAGGGTCGATAAATTTAACGACCAAAACTACCAGTTATGGAAGATGTAGATGGAATATTATTTATATAAGAAGGATCTATTCCTACCATTGGGTGGAATAAAAAATAAGCTGATGGCCATGAAGGACGAAGAATGGGAGGTTCTTGACAGAAAGGCACTAGGAACGATATGACTGGGCTTGGCAGCGTCAGTGGCTTTCAATATTTCGAAAGAAAAGAAAACAAAGGAGATGATGGATGCATTGGATAAAATGTATGAAAAACCCTTGGCATCCAATAAGGTATTTCTAATGAAGCGATTATTTAATATGATGCTATTAGAAGGTGGGTCTGTTGCAGATAATTTAAATGAATTTAATACGGTCACTAATCAACTAAGTTCTATAAAAGTGGACTTGGATGATGTCCTAGAAATATGGAACGACTTGGTAATGGCTGTAAGTAACTCTGTCTCTGGTTCAAACACTCTAAAATTTGATGATGTTGTTGGTGTTATCCTTAGCAAGGAAATGCGACGAAAAAACACAGGTGAGACATCAGGTAATGCATTAAACATGGAGAACACGGGAAGACAAAAGGATAGAGGAAAGGGCTCAGGGAACCACGAGAATTATAGGAAGGGAAGATCCAAATCTAGACTAGGAAAAATAGAGTGTTGAAATTGTGGAAAGAAAGGACATCTGAAGAAAGACTGCAGAGCTCCAAAGAAATAAAGAGATGGACAACAAGAGAAAAATCATGAAGAAAATGTAACATGTGATGTGTTACAAGATGCTTTGACTCTTTCTATAGATAATATTTTTGAGTCTTGGGTAGTATATTCAGGGGATTCATTTTGTGCCACACCCTATAGGAAACATTTTCTAGATTATGTTCAAGGTGATTTTGGATATGTTCATTTGGGTGACGATGTACCATGCAAAATTGTTGGAATGGGAAAGGTACAAATAAAGCAAAAGAATGGAAACCAATGGATGTTGAAAGAGGTAAGATATGTTCCAGATCTAAGGAAAAATCTAATTTCAAATGGGCAGTTGGAAAGTGAAGGCTGTATATCTATATTTACAGATAAGGCATGGAAGGTCACCAAAGGATCATTGGTGATAACAAAAGGAGAGAAGGTAGGTACATTGTATTTATGTACTGGTAATACTGACTCTTCTATCTATTTATCTTCTACAAGAGTGGATACAACACTGTGGCATCATAGGCTTGGACACATGAGTGAGAAGGGGATGCAGATACTTCACAAAATAAAATTTTTGCTAGATATTAAACAAATTGATTTGCGTTTCTGTGAGCACCGTGTTTATGGAAAACAAAAGAGAGTCAATTTTTTTTTAGAGTTGGAAAATAAAATAAGAGTGAAAGGTTATAGCTTGTGCATACAGATGTATGGGGACCAACTCGGGTATCATCTCTTGGTGGCTCATTTTATTATGTTACTTTTATTGATGATGCAACTAGAAAAAATTGGGGTTTATTGCATTCGAGAAAAATCTGATGTTTTTTATACTTTTAAGAAATGGAAATCTTTGGTTGAGAATGAGACATGAAAAAGGTTGAAGTGTCTCAGATCAGACAATGGAGGTGAATACTGCATCAAGGCATTTTATGATTACTGTTCACACCATGAGATTCTTAGAGAGAATACAGTTCTAGGAACACCACAAGAAAATGGTGTGTCAGTAAGGATGAACATGACAATCATGGAGCGTGCAAGGAGTATGAGATTGCATGCATGGTTGCCATTACAGTTTTGGGAAGATGTTATAGATACTGCTGTTTACTTGATAAAAATAGGACCTTCAAGTTCCTTGGATGGTAGAATTCGAGAGGAGGCATGGATTGGTAAAAAGTTAAACTATTATTTTTTGAAGACTTTTAGTTGTGAAGCATTTTTCTATATTGATAAAGAAAATATAACAAATCTTGAGGAAAAATCCAAGAAGAGTACCTTTATTGGATACAGTGTTAATACTTGTAAAATAATTGGATTTGGTTATCACTTATGGGATTATGAAAATTGTAAAATAATTAGGAGTAGAGATGTCATATTCAATGAGAAGGTCATGTACAAAGATCAGTTGCAGGGAAAGTAATAGGAAAAATAAAATCAGAATACACAGTGCTTGATGAGATCACTGTTTTTTTTTTCCAAAGGTACCAGAAAATCAAAATGTACAACATGAGAAACATGTACCTCAAACTCCTGCAAGTGTTGTTAGAAGATCTACCAGGTTAAGTAGACCCCCTAAATGATACTCTCCTTTATTGTACTACTTATTGTTGACTGATTCTGGTGAACCAAAAAGTTATGAAGAGGAAATGTAGGTAGACACTAAAAGGAAGTGGAAGCAAGACATGAAGGAGGAAATGGATTCCTTGGTAAATAACCAGACTTGGGACTTGGTTCATTTACCTGCAGGAAAAAGAGCATTGCAGAATAAATGGGTTTACAGGTTGAAGGAAGAAGATGGAGGCAAAAAAAAATACAAGGATAGATTTGTTGTAAAGGGGTTTGAACAAAAGAAAGGTATAGATTTTGATGAAATATTTTATTTTGCTGTTAAAATGAATTCAATTAGGACTATTTTAAGTCTTGTAGTAGTAGAATATTTGCATCTTGAATAGTTAGATGTAAAACAACTTTTCTCCATGGGGATTTGGATGAGGAGATTTATATGCAACAACCACAGGGGTATGAGGTCAAAGGGAAGGAAACTTTGGCATGAAGTTTGAAGAAGAGCTTCTATGGCCTAAAGAAATATCCAAGGTAGTGGTATTTGAAGTTTGACAGGTTTATGACAGAACAATGTTATAGTGGATGTCATTCTGATCACTGTGTTTATTTTAAAAGGCTATAAAATGGAAGCTATATTATCTTGCTACTATATGTAGATGACATGCTTGTTGCAGGGTCTAATATGTAGGATATAAATGTGCTCAAGAATAAATTAGATAATTCATTTGTGATGAAGGATTTGGGTGCTACAAAGAAAATCCTTGGTATGAGAATAACAAGAGACATGAAAAAATCGCAAATTGACATTGTCTCAGGGTGAGTACATAGAGAAGGTGTTGGCGAGGTTTAGAATGCAGAATGAAAAACCAATTAGTACAAATTTTCCCAGCCATTTAAAATTAACTAAGGAAATGTGTTCAAAGACATAGGAGGATATAGAATACATGTATAGGGTCCCTTATTCATCAACAGTTGGCAGCTTGATGTATGTGATGTTTTGTGCAAGACTAGATATTGCACATGCAATGGGAGTTGTGAGAAAGTATATGAACAATCCAGGTAAACAACATTGGGATGTAGTAAAGTGGATTCTCAGGTATTTGAGAGGCACTTCTACTCATGCATTATGTTTTGGAGGTTACACTATTCTACAGGGATATGTTGATTAAGATATGGCTGGTGATAAAGATAGCAGAAGGAGCACCATAAGGTATGTTTTTACTGTAGGTGGAACAACAATAAGTTGGATTTCAAAACTAAAAAAATGTTGTTTCACTTTCAATAACATAAGCAAAGTATGTTGCTGCTATAGAGGCTAGTAAAGAAATGATTTGGTTACAGGGGTTTATGGAGGAATTTGGAAAGAAGCAGGAGAATAACAAGTTGTACCGTGACAACGAGAGTGTCATTCATCTTGAAAATAAATTAGGCTTCCATTAAAATACTAAGCATATACAACTCAAGTACCATTTCATATGATCTTTATTGGAAGATGGACATTTGAATTTGGAAAAGATACATACTAGCCAAAATCCTGTAGATATCTTAAAAAAGGGAGTAACCAAGGAGAAACTGAGTTCCTGCTTAGTTTCAATGGGTCTTCAAGAATGAAGGTGAAGATGATAAATTTTCTAGGTCCAATGTGGAGTATAGTTCATCAGGTACAACAACAATGGAGTTGTTGTGATCAGTCTCCAAGTGGGAGATTGTTGGTTGTGGAGCCTGATTTTCTTCCTGATTCAGATGTTTGTTTTAGATGTGCTTAGACCCCATTCACCAACAAGGGGGTGTGTGGGGGATTTCTCCCCCACAATTTTTTCCATAGGGGTCTAGGGGGGGCGACGACAATTTTTTTAGCCCCCCCTGGCAGGGGATTTGGGGCAAACACCCCCAAAACGAAATATTGGGAAAAATTACCTTGTAAAATATTGTAATTTCATAGTCAATATGGACTGTTCATTAGAAGGTCACAGATCTGAAAATAGAACTTATTTTAGGTATTTTTTCCATAGAAGGAAACCCTCTTATATGAGGGAATTGTATTGCGGTTGTGTATGTGTGTGATTATTGTATTCTAAGAGAGGCTACCTTGAGAGGAAGAAGAGGAAGTTACAATAGTTGAGCTGTAGGTTGTATCCCTTCATTTTGCTGGATACTAAAAAGGAAGGACTTGAAAATTTATATGGTTGACATAGCCTACACTGGGTTAACCACATATATCTGTGTCTCTATTGTATTTTGTATCTTCTGTGTTTTATTTCCACATTTTATTTTATTTTATTGCTTCGCGATTCTGTTTATCTAACAAGAACTTGAAAAAGAAATTGTCACCTTGAAGGTCTAACTCGAAGAAGCAAGAAGAACAAAAGAAGTAATAAATATTCAGATGAAGAAGAAAGAAAAGGACTGCGAGAAGATTGAAGAAGTTGTCATGTTGAGAGTAAAAGTTGTCAAGCTCAGTAAAAATGTTGAAGAAGCATCCACATCATTAGCAAGGAAACTTGAAGATAAATGTCACAGGTTGCCCGAAAAGAAGAATGAAGTAAAACCCAAGAGTTAGCATAAGTCATCAAAGGTTCTACGAAGAAGGAATAATGCAAGCCACAAATAAACCTCAATCATGATAATGACCAGTCAAGGCATGAATTTAGAAGGACTACACCATAAATAAGATCATTCACTTCCACGTATGTAAATTTATTTTATGGCCATTTTTTTTTATTGTACTGACTTTAGACATAAGGTTGTAGATTGCAGGGACTGTGAGACAAATTTTCAAGAAAGAAATGATTATGTGGCCCCACAAAATATTGAATGCTACAAATGCCACAAATATGGTCATATAGCCTTAAATTGTAGAAGCGTAACAATGCCATCGATGAAGAAAGAAACCGATATTAGATACACCAAGATTTGGAAAAGAAAAGAACAAGAAGAAAAGCAAGTGAATAGAGAACATGTCCCAGAAATTGCGAGACATACAATAGTTCGAGAAAAGAAAGTGAAATAAGAAGAGACTCCATAAATTACAAGACTTTCCATAGTTCGAGAAAGAGAAGGAAAGAAATCAAAAGAAGAACAGGTTTCAAGAGCCATATTTTCAGAATCCACATCAAAGCAAGATCATAATAAAGAGCAAGTAAAGAAAGAGAAGGTCCCAACGATCTTAGGATTTTCAGTAGTATGAGAAATAAAATAATATCATATGAATAAAGAACAATTTCAAGAGATTGTAATTTCAGGAATTGTAGTGCAAGATGAATCCACAAATAGAAAGAAAGAATTCATAGTTTAGAGAGATGTTGAGTCTACCAATGATGATGATGATGACATCAGAAATGTATTTTTCTGAGCTATATGTCTTGGAGACTCCCAGGTAATATGAATATTAGACAGGGGGAGTCTATGCAGTAGCTGATACAGTTTAGAGAACCATCATTCGAGTAGCTTGTAGAGTTCGAGTAGATAGATTCAAAGCAATCAGTTGACAAAAGTACAATATGACAGATTGATCAGTTGTAGCAGTGGAGCATTCATGATAGTACAATGACTAATGAGTCATCATTGTGGATAATTGAGTAGCAGAGTCATGGACAATATGGACAAAGATGGATTCGTAAGACACTTAGCATGTTTGGAAAGATATATGACAATGGATGAGAGCATGGATTCAGACACTGGTTCAGAGATAAAGGAACATTATCATAATGGATGATAATGAAAAAGGAATATTTAAATTCTTATTCTTGAATTCTTTTCATATATGTCATTTGATTACAAAAGAAAGGACCAATGGACAAAAACTCCAAAAGGAAGCAGGTATAGGAATCCCTACATGTCATCTACACGACATCTTGCAGAGAAGTCAAGGAAAATAAATGGAAGCAGGAAGACAGGTAGAAATATCATTCAGAGAAGTTGTCAGACAATGAGGTAAGAACATAGGTTTGATTCCAGGAGGGGATATTTATCAGATGCATGGATAGAGAGTTAGATGCTTGGCGATAGAGTACAAAGGCATGATTCTAGGGGGCACAATGGTCATAGGGGAAGTATACACGATATGACTTCAATGTTGCATCATAGTGATACCCTTTGTCAAAGGGGAAGATAATATTGAGATGAAGGGAGAGAGAGAAATCAGAGGGTTAGAAACAAAGAGAAAGATCAAAGGCATTTAGACAGGGGGAGTATCCCCAAGGAGAGTTCAGTCAGGGTGTTAAGCCCTAATATTGTCTCATTACCCCTTAATTGGGGCATATTATATTAGTAATGTTATTGTATTTAAGTCGACTTTAGGCCATTAGTTGTAATTATACCTCCTAGTCTCCTATATATACCAAGGAGACATTTTCATTTTGAATCATCTTGTACTTGAACATTTAAGTGGGGTAAAAGGAGGTTGCCCCATCGAAGAGGCTTATTATATGAAATTATCTCTTTTTCAAGGTGCTGAGTATTTTTTTTGAGGTTTTTCTATGCTATATTGATATTTGGTTCTTAACATATGGTATCAGAGCTCAAGGTCTTGGGGTTTCGCTGTTACATCTGAGACACCTTGGAATTTTCACTATAACTTTTTTTCTACAATGTTTAAGAAGGAATGGCTTGGAGGATATTTAAAAGATGGATCAAGGTACGTTGGGTTCAAAATTTAGCTCCTAAGGCCTTATACTTTCGGAGATACAACCTGTACAAGATAGGGTTCTGGAATCATCCTGAACTGAGTCATTGTGGAATTTTCGCTATAAAAAATCTTCTATAATGTTTCAGACCCTGAAATATAGAGGCTAATTACAGAAATTAGTAAGGTATCTGTGGTAATTTTTTTTATCTTCTGGGTCATCTTAAATTTGTAGATACACCCTGTGTAAGATAGGGTATCTGACTAGTCCTATTGACTAGTCTCAAGAAGGTGTTCCAGGTAAAACAATCATAACTTATTCCTAGAGTATTCAAATTGAGTGGGAATAGTTTCATTGGATCGTGGATAGTCTGTAGTATTTCTAGTGTGAGTTTCAGAATTTTATATCAATAATTTTGTGCAGGGCACGCTATACAAGTGATATCTCCTAGAAAGGCCAAAAATTGACAAGTTGCAGGAAAGTTACTGTAAATTCCACTTGGAACATCCAATTTTGATCAGACCTATGGCATTGCAGAGAAGAAATGTCAGAGAACTACATAAAATAAAGTTTCATACCCAGAAGGGTCGAAACTTGGGAGATACAATAGAAGAAATATTGTCTAGCAGAACCACCTCAAAATCAAGGTTCAAAAGTGATACTTGGCCAACATGCCACCAAAAAAGGGAA
>ML790522.1:322698-367320 GCA_009831015.1 Picea engelmannii | reverse complement strand
CAGTGGAGTCGCCAATTCTGTTGTTGGGAAATAATACCCTACGGACTAACAAGCTAGGGCTAAACTTGCATGCAGATCATGACCCTAAAGAAATCACTTTTAACCTATCACCCCAAAACTCAAACCCCTTTTTCACACACAAGAATGGAAAAGACCTACTAACCTTTTTACTGATGTCTGGTGTAGATCCTCCGTTGCGCTTGTCCGCTTGCTTACACTGCTCCCTCCAAAGACAATCCTGCAACCAAGACAAAACACTACGCATGCATGCTATTTTTCTACTTGAGGGTTAAAGATTAAGCATAAATCAAATAAAACATATATAACTTGTGCATTTGGGACGGGAAAAGTATTCTTTATTAATCTCAAGATGAATCAACTTAAAATAATGATAGAGACCGACCACCATTCCTCGATCCTGATCCTGGGCTCCTCCTCTTCTTTGTCCTCCAACTGCTTTGCTTGAATTCTCCTTAGGCTTGAGGAAATGCTAAAGGGTTGGGACAAACGGATTCGACAATTGGGCAGAGTTTCTTTGCTATAATTTTCCTCCTTCAAATGGTACCCCTACCCCTTCTTTTATAGGCTAGAAGGAGCTAGGGTTTTGGACGAACTCTCGGCCATGCATGGCCGGGAGTTTCAGTTAACTGACCCATAACTTTTTGTCCCGTCGACAACTTTCCATTTTTTGTGATTCTGAAGGAAAACGCGGGCTGTAGTGGGCCTGCTAGCGTTTACATGTGAGCTGTAGTGGGCCTGCTAGAGTTTTCTTTTGGATAAACACGGGCTGTAGTGGGCCTGCTAGCGTTTACTTTTTAAAAATGGAGTTTTTAGAAGAGTTGTTCAGTAGTTTTTTGGCAAAGAAGGGATATGAGTTGGCCTGATGCCAGGTAAGCATGTGTGGTGCAATTTAGGGTTATAACAGAATCATAGGGGAACCACATAATCCCCATCATTCTAGACGCTTGCAGAATCTCCTTCCTATTCTAGGAGGATTCCCTAGTCTCGCCAACTCATCGACTCCACCATATCACACCCCAGTGCGTGATACTGTCTTGGGATCGAATTTACTTGGTTCCACTTTGCTTGGGTCAAATACCAAAGACAATCCATCTATTAGTTCTCCATCACAAGGAGGCGGGGGACAAAATTCTTCTCAAGGGAGAAGTACAAACCCACCAAATCCTTCTCAAGGGACAGGTCCATTACCTACACACACAATGGCTGGAACTGATCCCCCACCAAATCCCCCTTTTCTATACTTGGTATCCCTCAACATTCCTGATTTAACCAAAATCATGAATGACCCCATTTTATATGATGCCACTTGGCCCAATATGCCTACCAAAATCCCTTCAGACATTCCAAAGTTTAAAGGTAAACCATGGGAAGACCCCGCCAACCATGTTATGAACTTCCACTTATGGCACTCTTCAAATAACATCATGTATGATTCCATCCACTTGAGGTTATTTTAAAGAACCTTGACTAGTTCATCAACCAAATGGTATGTGGATGAAAAATCAGGGTCCCATGTGACCTTTGAATCATTGGCCAAGGCCTTTTTATCCTTTTTCCAATTACCAGTTTGTCATGACACTAGATTATAACTTCTCTATGAGTTCAAACAAACCACTGCTATCCATATCACTGACCACATCCATGAATGGTGTCGACGCCATAGTTTGTGTAAAGAATAAACCACCAAAGAACAACGTCTCGATTGGTTTCTTAAATTGATCATCCCTGTGATTGCCAAAGATGTAGCATCCACTTTTCGTCAATTAGAAGAGGAATCCATCAACAAGGCCCAACAATTAGACCTCATATATGCCCAATCAGGTTACTTGTACACAGTATTTCTTGATGCACCCAGACCCCTACCACACAACCAGGAAAAACCTGGAGTTTCTCACGCGACAGATGGGTTGATTGGTTCTATGACACATCTCAACCCTTACGGCCACCCATCACCCACTTATGGTGCAAATCATTCCCCTCAACCATATGGAGAGACGTCTTATTACCATCCTCCCACCCATAACCATTCATATCCCGTGGCTCCCCCTCTTCCGTTGGGGGGACCCCCATCGGTACCCCTGATGCATTCGATGTCTCAACCAAGTACGGGTCCAACCCCAACCCCGTCTATAAGCCCAATAGTAGTGGAAGTACTTCAACTTCCTATACACCATATGTATCATCTCCACAAAGCAACCCATATTTTCCATTTCCTGTTCCCCCCGAGCCAATTTCTCCCCCACCAGGACAACCACATGTCTGTGTTAACTTTGTTCAACCCTCTCCCATTAAATAATATTAATTCTTTTGAAAATTTGAATATAGAAAATCTGACCCATCAGTTGAATAATGCCAAGAAGAAAGGAAAAAATTGAAACAATATCAACCCGGGACCATGAGAAAATAACCCCCAACCAAACCATCCCGCTGGGGGCAACCGGAATCAAGGAAACCAAAACCCCCAAGGGGGAAACAATAACAATCAACCACGACAAGGGAAGAACAATAATCTTCGAACTAACTTCCCTTGTGCTCTATGCGGTGAGTATGGACATTATACTCACCACTTCCCCCAAATTGCTGATTACAAATGAATGAAAGAATCCATGAACACACAACACCCTCTGAAAGCAACTGCCCCTCAAGATGCCCCACAACATTATCTGCAACCACCACCTTCGGTCATTTTTCAAAACCCCATTCCACACTAAGGTGTGATGAATACCCAACAGGAGATAAACTCCTCCCCACCACAAATGGGGCAATATCAAAACCCAGGTCCCACTCAACCTAAAAATCCAATCAATCACAATATCCTCCATACCAGCGAAGAAGAGATTCTTCTGAAAACGTGAAACCTTCCATACATCGTGCCTCTTAACTCTACACCAACCACCTCAGAAAAAACTCCAACTACAACAGAACAACCATTGATGATCCCATGCCCTAACACAGAACCAAATCCCCATATACTCTGCATGCCTTTATGACAGAATGTACATAACCCTCATGCTATGGCAACCCATAATTACAGTTTGGTCGATGACTTAGAAAAGTCTCCTGCAACCATGTATGTATTGGAGGTCCTCCAAACCTATCCATCTCAGCGCAAATCCTTGCTTTCCACCTTGGGGGCAGTCAACCTTGCTGATACTCAACTAATCACCTTTGATTTGGATAACAAAGAACCACGCCTCCCTGCTCTGGTAGCCTTTCAGATACTAGTTAAGATCCGAAACATCACAATTCATCGGTGCATCATCGATGAAGGTGCATCCACATGCATCATGTCCAAAGTAGTATGGAAGAAACTTGGCTCACCTGAGATAGTACCATCTTCCATCACCCTGAGAGCTTATGACAATCAACCATCATCCCCTGAAGGGCTCTTCCAAAATTTCCCTGTAGAAATTGGGGGAAAAACCATCCTCATCGACACTGAATTTATTGACGCCCCACTTGATTACAATATCTTGTTCGGACGTAGCTACATGTATGATATGAAGGTAGTAGCCTCATCTGTGTTTTGTACGATGATGTCCCCCGATAATGGGAAAATTGTCACCATCGACCAACTTACACATCACGATCCTAATCATTCCGCCAACATTGATAACATCCTCCCTCTTGTCCATGCTAGCTCATATGCTTTTCCAGTCATTGACATTGGTACTGGCATATTCAAAGACCCATCCTTGTTAGGAACTTATCATGGAGCACCACCTCTCCTAAGCCCTTCTATTTCAACACAAGTGTGTGTAGTTTCCTCTAATGGAACATATACCAGAGATGATACTCCTCTCAAGGCCCCTCTCTACATCGAAGTTCCACCATTTGGGGAATCAATACCTCAGGACTTCCCTAAAAACACTGCTGCACCACTTGTCCCTAANCCCCCCTCTAAGGGAAAATCTTGGTTTGGGAAACAGTCCCCCAAGCCATTACCCAAATCCCCTTTTTATACCCACCACCCGACATCCAATCATTCTAGGTCATTGCTACCCTCACCCTTCCTAACATGGTTATCTCCATCCTTGTATGGTATCTCCATCCACCCTCCATGGTTCCTACACCATCTCTCCCTCCTCAGACAGAGGGATTACCGAAGGAGATCCTAGTAAAACATCCTACCACACCAACCCCACCCACAACTGGCGGCAACACTACCACTACCAGGGGAAGATGAAGGAAGAACGAGCCCATAGATCCACTCCCTCCCCGAGCTCAACCTCCTTGCGCACTATGCGAAAGAGAAGGACACCCCACTAACATATGTCCTACTCTTCCCAAGTTACACAATCTTATCCAGATCCCTAAAGCAACCCCATTGCTTGCCACTCCCCCAAGTACATCCACCGCTACTATAGAATCCTCAACCACATGTAAGAAAGGGTTACGAACCAATTTCTCTTGTGCCATATGTTTAGAATATGACCATTACACTCATCATTTTCCAACTCTACCTGAATTCTACCAAACATTGGTTGCAGTACTCCACACATCTCGACCCAAAACCTCTCCGACACTCCCTACTGAGGCTCACATTACTGACATTCATTATATTTCGTCGTCATTCCCTGAGAAAATGAGATATCATCCACAATGTCTTGAAATTTGGTTTATTTCTAGCGAGCCATCGTGTCCCATACACAATATCCCTTATACGTCCTTATCCCCTGAGGTCAATCACCATTAGTGACGCATTCTTCCCTGAAGATATCGTTTCTTACAAAGCTCTCTTTCAGGAATACCGGGATATTTTTGCCTGGTCATATACAAAGATTCCTGGCCTCGATCCTTCTATAGTCGAACATCGAATTGACACATGGTCGGATATCACCCTTGTTCGTCAAAAGAAACACCCCCTCCACCCGTCCAAATATGTAGCTATCAAAGATGAAATTGACAAATTACGCACTTCCGAGTTCATTTACCCCATTGCGTAAACTTCTTGGGTCTCCAACCCCGTCCCCGTTAACAAAAAATAGGGAACTATTCATGTCTACAAGACTTTCACGACCTCAACCACACTTGTCCCAAAGAAAACTTCCCAACCCCTTTCATTGACCAAATAATCGATGATTATGCCATCCATGAAGCACTGTCTGTTATGGATGGGTTCTTCGGATACAATCAAATTCAAATCCACCTAACAAATCAGTACAAAACTACTTTTACAACCCCTTGGGGTACCTTTACTTATGATGTCATGCCCTTTGGAATAAAAAATAAAGGTGCTACTTTCCAATAGGCCATGACCTACATCTTTCATGATATTTATCACATCATTCTCGCTTACTTGGATGATATCACTACTTGATCCAAAAAGAAAACCCAACATTTAGACGACTTACACATCGTTTTTCAATGATGTTGTCAATATAATGTCTGCTTGAACCCCCTCAAGTGTGTCTTCTGCATTACTGTCCGACCCTCCTCAGGTTCATTGTCTCCCAGCATGACATTACTGTGGACCCCCTCAAGGTCGAAGATATCGAAGAAATTCCACCACCTAGGACTTTATGCCAACTGTAGAGCCTACAAGGAAAATCCAACTTTTTACATCACTTTGTCCTAGATTACGCCTCTTGCGCACATGGTTTTCTCCGCTTACTGTTCCATGATATCCCATTTCGATGGGACGAACATGCTCAAACAACTTTTGATGATTTAAAATCCTCCCTATCCAATGCCCCTTTGATTAGTCCCCCAGAATATGATTACGATTACATCCTCTACTTATCATCCTCTGTTGTTTCATTCTTATGAGTCCTCGTCCTATTAGGGGATGATGGGAGTGAACATGTGATTTACTGCATTAGTAAAAACCTTTCAGGACCACCCTTAAAGTATAATCATGACGGAAAAATCATGTTAGTAGTTTTCCTCGCAGTCCAAAAACTACGACATTATATTCTTATTCGAACTACCAAGGTCGTAGAAGATTCCAACCCCATGCAATAATTTCTTAGTCGACGACAGATCAATGACAAATTTTCCCGATGGATCATTATCATTTAGGAATACGATCTAGATTTATCTACTCCCCAAAGCAAGAAAGCTCTTGTCCTAGCCGAACTCATTACAACTTTCACCTCGGACGCCAAAAATTCCCCTATCAGTGAGGATTTCCTCGATGAACACCTCTTCTTCATCTCCTTAGATGACCCTTGGTACGACAACCTTCTCGTCTAGTTTTGTACACACAAGTTCGGGTCTCACCTCTCTCGAGATGATCGTCGACGCATTTTCCATCAAGTTCTCCGATACCTCCTCATTAGAGATATTCTCTACTGACGCAGGGTCTATACCATCCTTCAACGATGTCTTACCATCGACGAAGTCGACAGAGTCTTGAATGATTTCCACAATGACACTTGCGGTGGTCACCTCTCAGGTATGTCTACCGCCCAAAAAATAATTCGAGCAAGATACTTCTGGCCCACTTTGTTTCATGAATGCATCCACGCTGTCAAGTGATGCGATAAATGCCAACTTTATGCAAACAAAGCACTAGCTCCACTAGCTCTTATACACCCAGTCATAACGGCCATGAATTTCCATCCTCTATCTAGTAATGGCCACTAGTACATTGTGGTGGCAGTGCATTATTTTACCAAATGGGCCGAAGCCATGCCCACATTTAACAACACTGCTGACACAACAACACATTTTTTATTCAACCTTGTCATTACCCATTTTGGAGTCCCGCAAAAGTTAGTTTCATATCATGGTAAACATTTTGAGAACAAGATCTTTGCAAAACTCTCCTCAAAATTAGGCTTCACCCATGAGTTTGCCTCCTCATACTACCCTCAGTACAATAGGCAGGTCAAGGCTGTCAATAAAGTCCTCAAAACCATGCTTTAATGCATCGTCAACAAACATAAGACCAACTGACATCATATGTTTTTTTCCTCTTTATGGTCTTATCACACGTCAATCCAAACTGCCACCAGTTTTACACCATTCCACTTCGTCCATGGGATCGAATCCACTCTCCCTATAGAGTGATAAATCCCAACATTACGCACTACCGTTGAACTATTACCTGACACTGTTCCAATAGAGAATCACCTGGTGACCTTAGAATCCCTTGATGAAGACGATCGATCTTCATTACAACACAACGAGGTAGCTAAAAAATGATCCAAAGCCACCTTTGACCACCATGTCAACCTTCGCTCATTTCATGAAGGTGATCTTGTGTTAGCCTATGATATCACCCATGAAACTCTTGGCCATGGGAAATTAGAGTCATTATGGCACATCCCCTTCATCATCCAACAATGCCTCACTAAAGGTGCCTACATCTTGTCCTCTCCCGAAGGCCCCCCCTGAAAGAACCTGTCAATGAGTTGTACATGAATAATTTTTATGCCTAAGCATATCCCCCCTACCTTAGGTTTCTCCTTATGCACATTTGTAGAGTTTTTAGTCATGTTTTACATTAGCCACCACTCCTCATGTATGATCTATCAACCGTGTTATTGACAGATGAAACATCCATCAACCCACCACATTGGTTATGATGACGATGCCGGTCGCTGGACCCAGAATCTCGCTTCGGCCTCTTGGGCCCTCTATAACCCCTCACATGTACTACGCCATTATAGTGGCATATGCTTAGGCCCGACCACCAAAAACCAAGACAAATATGACGCCATGATTGGTCTCCTCGCCGAGGCCAATCACTGCCACATTCGTCACCTTAGCATTCTATTAGATTCCTAGATTGTTGTCCTACAACTCAACAACGTGTATCATGTTCACGATCCTTGCCTCTTCCGCAAATGCATGAAAGTTAGACTCCTATCTCGCAACTTTGATTCCATCACATTTACACATATTCCAAGAAACCTCAATCAAGTAGTAGATCACATGGCTAACCTAGTATTAGATTGGCATTTATCACATTAAAAACATCATATACATAGAATGATACATTTGTCAAAAGATAGAAATAGACATCACAAATCATAAACAAAAAACACAAAGACAAGACTGATCACCAATATATCCACCATATATATTATAAAGGTCATCACTATTTTACAAAATATATATATACATCTTCCCAAAGGCTCATAAGTCTCATCATCCCTATAAATGAAAAATTGGGTATCAAATACCCTATACAAAGTTGGGCCCATAACCCAATATATTTCAACTCGGCACTCAAGGTGCCCCTAGAGCTTCCCTCTCAGGTCCTCTGTCAGTTGGAGGTACCCCACCAGCTGGGGGTAGTCCAGCTCCAGGGGGAAGTCGACCCGTCATAGCTGCCCCTACCACTGCTACCCTGTGGATCAACGTCCGCCACTCTGCCGGTACTCCTACACACTAGTCCAGGACCTTGTCATCCTGGATGTGGGCCCATATGCCCTTCGGAACCCCTTGTAGGACCCGCTCAAACCATTGGCGCAGGTCCTCAAAAAATGCCCCAACATACCCCTGTGACTCTCTCGACGGTCCTGCACTGGCATCATATTGTCGACGCCTCTGCCCAGTGCTTGCCTCTGTAGGCTCCTGTCGAGCTGACTCCCGTCGAGCCATCTCCCAGATGACCTCTGCCTCTCGAACCTAGGGTCTGACATTTGAAAAAAAACACAGATATAATGTCATCATCCATATACATGTCTGATCAATGCTATCTACCAAAATAAAAAAGATTTATAACCCACATACCTCTATGGTCCCAATCCTTCCCAGGAGGTAGCATCATGTTTGGATCCTGTCTATAATCCATACCAGCGTATGGAAACTGTAGAATCACCTACAACATCTACTACCACACTCGAGCAACTGTGGTGACCACCCTCCCCTCCTTCATTCCAAGCCAAAACATGCGCCCACCGCATCAATCAAGGCTCTCTCCATGACGCTCGCGCCAATAGAATCCGAGGGCACAATAGAGGCACCCTCTCTAAGAACCAGGCCACCAAAATTGACCTGAAGGAAAAGTCACCAGAATCAGCACGTTGACACCGGTTCAGTTGGGACACCATCTTGGTATACATCAACACACCCCATGTGAACATGTCTCCATCCAAGACTTCCTTAACCAGCCTCAACTGACCACCGATGATACATTAAGTGCCCAAGGATACATAAATACTCACTACCATATCCATGATGCATTATTCAACAGGTCATCAAGGGCCTCAATTTGGACTACCGAACACGACATCGGGTTCGACCCAGAATAATGCCTTGCCGCGATGGTCTCTACCCTATCCTCCCCTGGTAAATGGGGATCCACAACCAATTCCCTCCCTCGGAAGGGGAGTCCTATCAAAAAATATATGTTCTCTACTGAAGAGAATGTCAGCTGCTCCCTCGTACCACAAAACACTATAGGTCAGTGCTCCACATCCGAATAAAAAACCGGAGTAAGAACTCCTGCGACCGTATTAAAGGACAGTTGAAAAACTTCAGCAACCCACAGGATGCCAAGTGTCTGTGCACTACTGGATGCTCCCTCGCAACCTCTCCCAGTCGGTCCTAGTCTCACTCTCTCCAATGGACTGACATCGTCCCCAACTATGCTGATCACCTGCATTCATAGTTGCGCATATATGCACCACTGTTCGCATATATGTGCCACTGTTCACATATATGCACCACTATTGCGCATATATATGCCACAATGACACCCATCAGCCTACACAAAGTGCACGAATTTCCCCCATATAGTTGCGCATATATGCGCCACTGTTCGTCAAACAACTGTGCAATAATGCACAACTGTCACACTCAAAACTATGCATGGGTGCACAACTGTCCTTGATACAGGCGCACATGTAATGCACACCTGTCTATCTAACCCACACACACATATGCACGATTTTTACCTACATAGACACACATTATGGTGGGGTTTGCCATCACAATCACACATTCAAGAATGCGTGACTGTTTGGGGAAAAATCGCACTTAATGTGTAGGAAATCAACTCTCACCCACACACCCATGCACAGGTATTCACCAATTTCCCATGCACTATTGGCGACCTACCCATAAAGACCCCTGTATGGCCCTCCGTACAACCACTAGCTAACATCCATCAAATTCACACAATACAGGACGATAAGGTCACTAAACTGTCTCTTGCAACTCTCAGATCAGTAGCCCCAAGCTCCCACAATATTCAAATCACCTCACAACTCTCTCGCAAGATCAACAATAGTGTCAGTGCAAATGAGGTGGAATTGTGGGCCCACCATCCATATATAGGGCTTTTTTCCCAACTTCCACATTATGGTACAGGAGCTCAGAGCCTCCGTTTTCCGAACCATTCTCGGCCACCAGGTCCTGATCCAACCATCTACCCATTCATATGCCCTAGGTTATCATCTACACTTATCCCCGGAGGAGCATTTTTCTCATGCCACATTCAGGTACATATGCTTACTTTCAATTTTATCAAATAGTTGTTATATGTTATTTATCATTAGATATTGTTCACGTTGGGTATTTGGTTTTTGTGCAGGTACTTGTTAAGCCAACTTACAACCCCTTTAGGTATATGTTTGACATTGGCATGTAATTAATCCCTCTATAAACAATTGCATATCCTGGTCACACCCTCTGACATTTTCCTTTAGGGTCCCTACATCTGGATCTGTAGTACCTTCACCTCTGCTACATTTTGGTACTGTCAACTGATAACACTCTTCCCCACATGGGTTGTCCCATTCATAGTCCCCCTTGACAACTTGATACTCATGATGTTTTTCACCCCCTAGGATTGGGAGTCCCAATGGTTTTTGCACTTTCGATAATGAACTTGATACTTCTTCTTATCATATTGCTAACCTTCCCAATAGATTCCCAGGTCATATCATCCTACACTTGGTTCTGTTGACTACACCCCCGCAATTCCATTAGCCCTCCATCTCATCCACCATCATTTTTCCCATATGAATATTGTCCTCCATCCATTTACGCAATACATAAACCCACCCATGGCCCCCCCACCCTCCATCAATTCTCTTTCACAAACTTGTCCCCTAAACAGGCCAAGCCATCTTTCATCGGGGCACCTGTTTCTGTATCTCTACACTCAACTCCAATTATTGTTGATTCATTTGGTAATTGTATAAAGCTGTTATTTCCAGCATATACATAGATTTTTTACGTCATCCCCGATGGTGTTCTTTTACCTGACAAAGCATGTCGCCCTTGGTTGGGGCATCCACCCTTTTTTCATATAGACATCGTTGAAAAACCTTCAGTATCCCAAACTGATCTGGATTATTTTCGGCACGAAATGAGAGCGGAGATATAATAAATAAATGCACAGAGATATCGTGGATATCCAATAATATAATAGAAACGTATAAGATATGCAACCATAAACACATAGATACAGTAATACACGATTTCTATTAATGAAAGAAATGTACGATTTCTATAAATGAAAGAAATGTACAGAGACTGTAAAAATACAGAGTGAAAGACTCGCTAGAATGGTGGCAACTTATCTCTGAGAAGAGATGTGACAACTACTCGCATTCACAAGAAGATGATTACAATGAGGCTTTGAAGGATTTTTTAGAATAAACATGAATGTCAAAAACCCTAGACATCCAAAAACCTAAACCTAGGAGATGAAGCGCCAAAATTCATGTGGGCCCCGTTTGGGCAAGTCAGTACATCAAATTCCCGGGGTCGTAACTTTTGCATACGATCTTCGTTTGACGCATATGATACACCATTAGAAAGGTCTATCCAAGGAATAAAATTTCAATTAGATAATATCATAGTTTGGAATGAACTAATATTCACCGGAGTTTGATGCCCAAAAAATGTTGTTTAGGGCCTCAAAACAGCTCCGGAAGTTCAAGACCCGAAAAATTGCCAAAAATAGTAAATTGTCAAAATTGCCAGAAAACTGTTTTGAGTGAGTTGGAAAAGGTGGTTGGCCACTGATATCCACCTAGATCAATCCTCCCTCATTAGGAAGAAATTGTCTCCATTGTGTTGAGTTCCCGGGGGAGAGAGGGAAGCGTTCACTGAATCTGAATCTTGGTGAGCTACTTGCCTTGCTGGAGACGTTGCACTGCCTGATTTGTGGAAGGTTGTCACGAACTTGTTGAGGCTGAGTCTGTTCAACAAGTCGATCTACATGAGAGGACTATGTGCAGAAGGAATATTTTCACTTTTCTGCAACCTTGTCGACCTGCTTCTGTTTGATAGAAGGTGCTTGGGGCGAGGCTGTAGTGGTTGTAGTGTCCTTCTGTTCCCCTTTTGAACAAATTGTGAAGAAGATGAATTTTGTAGTATGAGATACTACCTTGTGGCACTGTTTAGGTGGAACAATAGTTAGAACTACCTTTGGTATTCTGTAGAGATGAACCCCCAGAGAAACATGGACACTGTGGGGTTGAGACTCATAAATAACATGGTGCTTCCACATATATGGTTAGCCCAAGAGAACATCACAAATATCCAGTGGGACAACATCACATAAGACCTCATCCTTGAGGGGTTGGATGTCGTATGACAATCAACATTGTTGGCTGGCACATAGATCTCGTCCCTGGCGAAGCCACCCAATGTTGTATGGCTGCAGGTGTGGTGTTGTCGACAATCCCAACTGTTTGACGACCTCTGCTAAGATGAGTTTCTTTTGGCTTCAACTATCAACAATAAAATGCAGTGGGGTCCACTTCACCCACATATGTGAATGAAAAAGGCGCTCCCCCTCTTCAGGATCTGTTGGTTCTTCTGGTTGAATTTCTGCGGTCGTGACAATAGCAGTGGGGTCTTCGTCGATGATTTGTCTTTTACCATTATTTTCAGAGTCAGATTATGAATTAGTGTTCGACTCCTTGTCTTTGATTTCAACCACCAATGACTTTTTTGAGCGATGTTTATCGGTGTTGTGCGAGGGGATTTTGTGGAAATCGCACCATTTTCCGGTGTCCTTCTTTGTCTTCCCGTGACCCTTATTTTCCTGTGGATTGGACTGGTTTTCGGGAGACTATTTGTTAGGGTCATCTTTATCATACTTTGGTTGTTGCATATTTGCAGACCTAAAATCCCGTTTCTTCTGGTGCTTAAATTTCTGCTCGATTTTAACAACATATCGATAAGAAACACCAAGTGATGAGATGTCCATAAAATCGATTTCAGTTTGGATGTATCTGTGTAGAGCCCCATGATATTTCAGAACCAAATTTCATTCAGAGTCTTTGATACCCAGCTTGCTGCGCAAGGTGTGGAAGATATTGGTGAACTCTAGAACTTCTTGGCCCCTCTCTTTCCGCAGTGTGGTCCATCTCCCGTATTGGTCCTCATAGTTGCCAATAGGGTAATACTGTTCCTTTACCGCATCCACAAAAAAATCCCAAGTGGGCTCGACCCCATATATTCCAGACTCCTCTGTGTAACTTCTCTCCCAGTAAGTTTCCCACCAATGTTTGACATGGGAGAGAGATTTAAGGAGTGCGAAGGTGATCTTTTCCCTGTCGAAAAAATTATGAACAGAGAAATAACCTTCTAACAGATTTAACCATTTGTCTAGGGCATCCACATCTATCTGACCTTCAAATGCAAGAATATCAAAATTAACCTATACCTTGAAAGGATAGGTGCTTCCAAAGTGGCTGTTTGATGAATATGTGCCTGTTTCTATGGGCAGGCGTTGAAGGATGTATGAAAAATTCTCCATCATTTCGTCCCTCTGTCGTGTGAGAGCTTGCTCAAGCAACAAATTGATAGGATTGTCTGCTTCGTCGTTTTTCTTTTCTTTCTCCATGGAGGGTTTCTTGGGCGTGCGAGAGAGAATGTCTTCAAGAGAGACAAGCTCGAGACCAAACTTTCTATACTCGGACCTCGTCGGGGACATGCACTGAAAAATGATCAAGAACAACCTTCTCTGATACCACCGATCCAGATTATTTTCGTCACGAAATGAGAGTGGAGATATAATAAAGAAATGCATAGAGATATCATGAATATCCAAAAATATAACATAAACATATAAGAGATGCAACCATAAACACAAATATACAATAATACACAATTTCTATTAATGAAAGAAATGTACAGAGACTGTAAAAATACATAGTGAAAGAGATGTGATGGCTACTCACATTCACAAGAAGATGATTACAATGAGGCTCTGAAGGCATTTTTACAATAAACATGAATTTCAAAAACCCTAGACATCCAAAAACCTAACCCTAGGAGATGAAGCGCCAAAAGTCATGTGGGCCCCGTTTGGGCAAGTCAGTACATCAACTTCCCGGGGTCATAACTTTTGCATACAATCTCTGTTTGATGCATATGATACATCGTTAGAAAGGTCTATATGAGGAATACAACCACTAATAGTGAGTATAGTGATATGGAACAAACTAATATTCACCGGAGTTTGATTCCCAAAACACGTCGTTTAAGGCCTCAAAATGGCTTTAGAAGTTTAGGACCTGAAAAAATGCCAAAAATAGTAAATTTCCAAAATTGCCAAAAAATGTTTTGAGCGAGTTGGAAAAGGTGGGTGGAAACCGAGATCCACCTGGATCACAAACCTATGTAATCATGATCTCTGATTTTTCCCACTTTTTCAGCCTCCAACACAATTTAACCCCATATCTAGTTGTCCGCCGAACACTAGATCCAGTTTTACGGTTGTTGCCAATCATTCTTCAACACCCCAACCAAGGGCAGTCTTGAGTCCCATAGTGTCTTGACTTCATCAATGTTACCCATTAGTACCCGATATCACCTATTACTTAGTGGATTTCAAGAAGCCCTTTTCTTCTTAACGTCGCATCTCCCTTCCTGTCGACATCAACACAATTTCCAGAAGGGCGGTAGTATCTTGATTCTCATTACCTTTTCAATGAGAAGTCTCAGATGACACTGAGAGAGTCATCATTTCTTTCTTATTCCATTAACCCCTATAACATTCAACTTCGACAAAATCTCATGTTAAGGTGGGTCTTACTATGCGACCGTTGCAGTTTTCCATCCCAGTCGAAGACCTCTAAATTTGATAGGCTATCAATGCCTATTAGTCATAAAAAATTATTACCGTCGTCCAATACTCAATTCAGAGCCAGTTCACCATTTCAGAACCATCGTCTTCCATTATCAATCACCCCCAAGTGCGCTGCATCTATGTACATTATCATACATCTTCAGTTACAATCCCACATTTTGGTTTCATTGCACGAGCATGGGGCATGCCTGCCTCATTTGTATACATATTTATTTTTTCTTCCTAGAGAAAGGTTTGGTTCCCACAATTTCCCCTCTCCCTTCGACGGATCACTCTTGCAATTCCTCTTTTAACTCTTCCTTATAATGACACTCTCAACAAAAGAAACATTTATGTATTTCGGCTATACGTATGCTCCTAACCTCACACATCAGGGGGCATCACTTATCACCGAAAAATTGTCTGCAACATTAAAAACAATGGTTGAAGAAAGACATCAATTCCAGTAACAATTAGTACACCTACAACATAAAAATCCATCAAAAAGGAATAAAACTATATACTTGGTTTAGAAATCAAAGTGCGCAAATTCACCAAAGGAAGCGTGCGCACTGTGTGCAGAATGCGCGGGCTAACACAACCCTAGCGCTCACTGTTCGCAGAATGCACAAGATGCGCGACTGTATATGAGAAAACCCACACACGTCTCATGAACGACACATTTATGAATCTTGTCGGCCTCTCAACCACTTCAATTTCAACCCCCAACATGATTTGACACTCAAATCTGAGCGGAATTTATCATGGAGGCTGGTCAAGGGCTAGGAAGTGCCCTAAAAGGCCCCTTGGTCACATCATGAACCAGTCATATCTTTCTATGAATGGACACTATATATATATTCCATGGGTCTTCTAAGAAAATAAGAACTTCAAGGTATTGTTATGCTGTAAGAATACTTCTTGGAGAATCCTCTTTTCTCTTTGAATCATTCAAGCACTATAGCAAGGGCCATTCCACTCACCTCTTGAGAGGATTGGCATTTTATTTCTTCACCATTTTCACTTGCCATTGTATGAAGATAAGAGCTCTCTATTGGGGAATTCATGATCCCTCCCAAGGAGGAAGAGGGGATTAATAAGTGCTTGAATTTCTCTACGGTGCTAGCTTATCAATACATTGATCCATTGGTAGCTATATGATTGTCATTTTTGTTTTTCATGGTTCTAGTTCTTGCAAGATTCTCTAACATTTATTTCTTTTTCTTTTTCTTTTTTCCTTGTTTCATGTGTATTTGGTTATCTAATCAACTCACAAACCTCTATCTTGTTTAGCTGACTTAACTAGGCAAGTAAGTGTTGTGTTTTTTCTCACCCATGTCACAAAACCAACACAACACTAAGGGTGGTCCAAATATATTTCACCTGTGAGGGAAGATTCAACATGATTTATCAATACCACATAAGACTTCTGCTACACTTCACAGGAAAGGATCTCATAAATATTCCTTTCTATTTGTTTAGAAGCATTGGAAAAATTGCTAACAGAGTCCAGGCTAAGTCTAAGGTAGTTGACACAAGTGTTTTTCACTCAGGGCTGATCAAAATGCTTGTGATGGAGGAGTTAAAGAAGAAAAAATTTGACTAGGATAATTTCATTGCCTTTGCACACTTTCAGTTGAATGTTGCTCCTATTCCACAATCAAAGGTACAAATCCTTCTCCAGGCTGATAGTACTGTACACATAGAGACCAACAAGAAGAGGAAGAGAAAATGCATTGTAAAAAATGATAAAAATACTAAGGGACAAGAAGGAGAAGGGGGATCTCATTACTCTCCACAAAGGAAGGTTTCACCCAAACCAGCTCCAGAGTCAGCAGAAACTCCATCAAATAAACCCACATGCCCAAAAGGAAGGAGGTTATTTTTCCCTTCACCATCTGTTGCAGTTGAAGCTAGGGCTAGGATACCTTTTACCAGGTCATCAACAAAGAAATAAAGTATTGAAAAAGAGGACATAGTGGAAGGTCCTATCCAGAGAAAAGGTAAAGGTAAAGCTATAGAAGTTGAAAATCACATTGAGGCTATAGACATAACCACTCCTCCAGAAAACTCTACCTTCAAAAGGCTGAACATACAACTTAAAGAGGATAGAAATGAAATTGCTAATTTGAAAGGAGAAGGGTTGGTTGAAAGGTAAAAGTTGAATGACCTTATGGATATGTATATGGAAACTATTGATAAGGCCAAGTTTGTAGAAAAAAGGTTTCTTCCCCTCCATAGGAAACTTAAGAATTTATATAGACATAACAAAGATTTACAAGCTCAGATAAGAAATCTTAAACTGGAGTTGCAACCTTTTAAAGAAGAATTAGCCAAAAGGAATTTGAATGTGTTAGCCCAAGCTGCCACCAGAAGGAGTTTCAGACTCAGGAAGTAAAAGTGAGGTGTCTTAAAGAGTTTCAGTTTTGGAAAATGCGTGTTCCTTGCATTTTTGAATATTTTGAGGAAGTATAATTCCTATGACTGAGTTTTTCACTCATGAACCAAATTATGAAATTTCTAAAGACAACCCTAACTCTGAAGATGATTTTTTGATGTTTTGGAGGCCTTCTAAATACTTTAAGAAGTTACAGGAAAGTTCGTAGAGCCTGGCGCTATGAACTTCACTACGAGCTGGATGATACAATGGGCACTACACGATATGTTGCAAACTCCTATTTTTAAGGTTTCAAGAGGATCAATGATTGCCAGATGGCCAAGGGAGTGTGGGACAACTACTTGAAGGTTAGTTAAAGCTGGAAAAACACCCGGAAAGAAGAGGAATGCGCTCAAAGGAAATTTCATCATGAAATATTAAGGATGTTAGGATAGTGGCCAACATTAGCCTTATTTGTAGCAGTTTTTTATTTTGATTTGTACAACTGTAATTACTTCAGTTTTTGATGGGAGAATCCTATGCTAGTAGATGGGGCTCGAATTTTATAACTGTCATTCACAACCTAGGATATAAGAAGGTCATTATAACTCATTGTAGAGGTTTGAATGGTTGATGTAAGACTCTTTTATTGATATTGATGTAACAAAGCCTGCTCTGGTTTTATGTATCAGACTTGATGAATTGTTGTCTAATGGAAGTCAATTTATTTCTTTCCATCTTATTTCTTTCCCACTCTAAATTTTTTTGTCATTGAATGATTCAAATGATGTTTTATAGCTGTATTGCAATGAAGGTTTGATTGTGATGTTGTTATAACTTTTCTCAGAGTTTTATCTTTGATTTAAGAAGTTCTTGTATCTAAAGGTTTTCCTTCCTTTGTCTACTGGTAAATCCTGATGCTAGTGGTAGACTTACTTCACTTTTCTCACTAAAGTCTTCCTTCCATCCACATTATTCCTTAAAACCCTAATCTAAGTTAGATAAGACCTCTTTTGCTGATGCATTTTATCTAGAATTTCCCATGGTCTAACATTGTTGGGCTGAGTTTTATCCATTTGACACCATATTTTAAAACTTACCTTATAAACCTATTGATGGGTACTGATATTTCACTTTATCCGTCAAAGTGTAACTTTCAGTGATAACATTCTTGGCACTTTCTGGGGAACAGATGGAAAACATTTCCCTGGGATTGAACGACAAAGAAATACTGATTGTGAGGGTGTATAGTAATCAATACATTGAAGATTGTAGTTTTCACCTGGTGACTCCACTGTTTCAGTTGTGGCTCCTGTTATCACTTTGTAAATCTGCTCGACTGATAAATAGACAACAGAGGTAACTTTTTCAACCAACTTTGAGACCCGAAACTAGCCTTTTGGATCTGGAGAGGGCTCTCTCAGAAGACTCTGTCTAAGAGCGGGATATGACTTTAAAGCTGTTGGCTAGATTTAACACCTATGCATAATAATTTTGTTGACGATTAAAATTGTCAACAAAGTTTTTCCCCCAAAGTGTTGCTAAAGCCTATTATTATAAAAAAACTAAATAATACTAGTAGGTGGGACCCCCTTGAACTATTGGAGATCGGATTTGTTCATTTTTGATGTTTTGATGATGTGTGGCACGACTTACATGGTTGATGAGATCCTGCTGTTATTGGTTATTAGTTGAGCTTATGAAGTATTGATTCATTATGTTACTAAATCCTATGATATTCATTAATATCATTGCTATTTGTTCTTATCACACCTGCACAATCAACATGTTAGTGAAATTACATGAAGAACAGTTTTGAGAAAGGCAAGAATACTATAACAAATGCAAAGAGAAGGGATCTAACTCTGTAATTTTGCTATACTACATGCGAACAATTGGAAAGAAATGAGAAACAATTGCAAAGGGGAAGAATTTAAAGCTATCCTATTCACTATACTACATGCATGAAAGACTTAACAATTATTATTAAATCCTAGCTAACAATTAAATGGTTATGCAATTGTGATTGAATTATATGTTTAATACGAATATGGTATGAAATATTGGTGGCGCATTTGGCAAGGTGATAGTGCTAATGGTTATGCAATGATTAATTGACTTATGTGGTCGATATACATATGGTATATTTGGATAGATTGAATGTTGGTGGCTCATTTGACAAGGTAATGGGCGTTAATGGTTATGCGATTTTATTTGAGTTATATAATAAGGAAATGGATATATGATGTGGAGAGCATATTTGACAAGTAATATGTGCAGATTCCAATGCAAAGTTAAATTAATGGTGTTAATTAGGAGCTGGTTGGCATGTACTGATGAGAAAATGAATTGTGGGTGGAGGTGACGTACATTTACTGCACGTCACCTTTACCCCTCCTATTAGCTACCACCCTAGTCAGACTATTGTTCGATCTTGCTGCTATGGTTATTCTTCGAATTTTTAGCCGGGAGGAACCGCTCGACCAGCTCTCGTTTTAAGGAATTTGATTACAGGTGTGTCTTTTTTTGGCCATTCGTGATTATGCTCTGGTTATGAAATGATTATTGGCTCAAGTGTATGGGTTTGTGTTTTCCTAAGTGTTGCAACTATGTGAAATTTTGTTCTTGAATGAAGAGTGGATGGTTCTTCCTGTAATAATATTGAATTCATGGCAGTTATTGGTCATCCTGGGTCGTAGCTCTCTGTTATGCTTGTTGGTTTCATTGGAGGGTTTTTGTTTTGTTTTGAGTGGATGGCTATCTATATTTATTTGTCACTAAACCCAGTCTTTGGTTTTTATGGGGTTAGTAGTTGGAGGTTTCCTGTGGCACTGTGTTTCGTTCATTTGGACATTGGTTGTTTCCACCACTAAGGGTTATGAAGTGAGTGTTTTGTTCTTAACTCGACCCTGTCTTCACCTCAGTACTGTGGTAGTTTAAATGAAGAAAACGAGGGTTATACCCTGTGTGCACTAAATAAAATTTCCAGGACGAATGGGAGCCTCACCTTTTGTTATGGCCCCCTGTCATGGATTGTTACCTGTCCACGAATGAATCACATCTCTCTTTGTGTGCACACCCTTGGCCTCAAAGGTTCCACCATTACAAGGAGTTGGCTCCATTCCCCTGGTGTTGGCTATAGAGTAGATCCTTAAACCTCTAGTCTGGATTTTTATAGAGGAGACTATCATGCCTGTCAAGTTGCTACGGGTTATTTTGGATTGAATGTATGGTCAATTACTTTGAATACAGACTCGCCCAGTTGGTCGTATGGAAATCGTGTTGGTTTGGCATTTAGTTACTACCTTTGTGATAATAATGATAAACCCTTCATTTCCAATCACACTTTCAAAGTACACAATCACTCTCCTTATGTTAATAACTCAGTATTGTTAATGGAGAAGGCCTTTGCCCCGATTTGATTTGATGCGTGGGTATGGGTAGTTGCTACAACTTGTTAGGTTGATTAGTTTTTTACAACAATGATGAATTGTTTGGTTGATACATAGTCATTGGTATTGGCACTAATGATTATTTGGATGATTAGCTGACATTGGTTACAAATGTTTGATGTTGCTCATGCATGTCGCATTGTGTGTATGGTGTTTTTTCAAATGAAATAATGGGCGTGGTAACTATGGTTTTCTTTGGGACCGAATGACTATTGAACTAGATGACTGTAGAGAGTATATACACTCCATCCTTATGCTTGTTTGATTGTAGAATTCCAAGTTTGCACAACATATTCGATCATGGTGTGACTAAATATCAACAATGTTATATTAAATCGATGGCTCAACATGATATGTTGAGTTATTACCGTGACTATGTGTTTGTTTTTGTTAAAGTGGAATTGTTGCATCACAGGGTTTTGTTGGCTGCGCATTGTGTATAACATAGATGGCTTGGGTTCTCACACTCAGGGATACTCATAGAGTTTTTGAGCATGCTTTGTTGCATCCCGATCATTGTTGAGACATGATTTTTGTTGATACCTCGTCATGTTGGATGGATGGCCCAGCCTCTTAGAGTCAAATTAGATTTGGGCTTGCACAGTGATGGAGTTACACTTGCATGATTGAATTATTCAGTGCATATCTTGTGTTGGGATGGTGGTTGTTGTCTGTTTAATTGTCAATTCGGGTTTTGACAATTTGTTCTTGATTATTGGGTAGATGCCTATATATATTTAACGAATGTCATTGCATTTAAAATGATAGGCCCGATTAAAGTGATAGTGACTTCATTGTTAATTTGAAAACATGACTTTTGAGTATTATTGTGGATTGAAGGAATGTATGGGCAATGGTTGATTTTGATGGTTTACAGATTGGAAATGGGTACTGTTCAAAAATTGTTATAAAATTCAAAGTATGTAAATGAAAGGAACATAACTCCTTACAAATTGTGTGGAATACATGCTATCTTGTGGTGGCACTATGTTGGATATTTGATTATGAACAGTGAACTAGTTAATCACACAAAAATTGTTATTTAGTCAAAATGATTGATGGTTGACGCATCTCTTTTCACAGATTGTTTTATGGATCACTTAATTAATTTCATGAACGATAATCATCTTTATTCCCTTCCATGATTTAATTTTCTGCTAATTACAAATCCTATCACCTTCCCATTTCATTTTTTCACTCCCTGTTCTGAGATTGATTACAATCAAGAGAATTTCGGTGTTAAGGGAGTTGAAAGTGGTAGTGTCTTGTGTGGATTACAATGATGTTTTATTGGTTTGATTTTCAGTTGATTGTTGTTGTCATTGAGTAGTGACCATGTCTTTTTACCCCCTCATTATATCATATTTTCGCTCAATACAAACCACTCACATATCCGAGAACCCTTTTTCAACCCCTGCTAATTGATTAATAGTAAAACAATTTGTATGGATTGGATTGCATGAGTCTGATACATTGCTGAGCCAAATCTATTTCATATTTTTAAGAGTTGTCATGTATGGTTATTTAAAAGACTATTTGCTAATCAATCACGCATGAAGGATGATTTTTTTGAGTCGAGGTAGCCATGGCCGAGGAAACAGAGGTAGAGGTAATTGGAATCGAGGCTGAAGAAGGCCTAGGTTCTCCATACATTTTGATGCTAATTCATAAGAGCTTGGCCAGTTGTTTCATGCCAGATTCTTCAATCGGATTGGGAAGGGAATAGTCCAACCTAGGCCTAAGAGGCCTCCTTTCCAAGCCCCACAAGCCCTTGATATCCCTATACCTCCTCATGTCTTGTTACAACCCAAGGTCCCTGAAAAATGATGGATGGCAGGAGATTTTCCACCCGACAGTCTCCCAACATCATGGCTGGCCCAACTTGTCCTTGCCTGCTCCTCCTCCTATTATCCCCACTTAACAAGCTTCCCCTAACCACACGCCAATGCAATCCTCCCATGCTAGCAAGAGATTGAAAACTAAGACCCACTATGCCCTTGATAAAGGAAAAGCCACTGCTGCCCCTTCCTCACCCTCTAATGGCTTTGACAAATCTATGTCTTCCTGGATGCATTTGAGGGACGATTTCTCCCACGTGATCAATGAAATTAGGTTTAAAGGCTCTGCACAACCAAAGGAAAATTCAGGGAAGTCAAGAGGTGACAACAACAATCAAGGAAGGGTTGCATCACAGACTGGGAAATATGGATTTTGAGTTTTATTTTATCTATTGTTTTATGATAGTTGACTTCAAGGATCTTTGGACAACATGTTTTATTTTGGATATATGAGTATTATTTTGAAATAATTTCAAATTTCATAAGCTAAAATTTCCAAAAGTGAATATGTTGATGGGAGGCACAAGGAGGTGTGTTTTGCTTAACTAATCGTTATGTTATGATTATTATTATTGTTACAAACTAAAGGGAGTCAAAAGAGGTCCCACCTACTGGTTATTATTTAATTATGACTCTTGTTTTAATTATTACTCTTCCCCCTGACTAAAGTTAGTTGAGTGTTTTAATTAACTTAACTAATGAATTGGTTCAACTTCTTCAACCAATTCTAATTTTTTAAAAGTAAAAGGAAAGGGAGGAACAAGAGGATGATAGAAGCAGAAGCATGCTAAGGTTTGCTCTTTGAGTTTATGTTGAGATAGTTCATTTTTCATTCATTCATATGTTCATCAGAAGCCTAATTCTCTTTTATGATAGCAGGGTCTTATTGTAGACAACAATATTCAGGGCTGAATCAAATCATTCTGACACTTGTTTTTAAGAGGTGTTGATCTATCTTTGATAGTCTGTGTAGACTTGTCTGTTTGTGAATTAGTTTTCATGACTGATAAAGGATATAGTGCAGAGTGGAGTGGGAAACAATCTGTGGCAAGATGATCCAGCTTTGAGACTTCAGTTTTGGTTTTCTGTCAGAGGTCCTTTTGTATGTTCCATTGGGGATGTCTAAGTTTGACTTTGGTCCAATATTTCTGTATGAGATTTTGTAAAGAAAATCACTCTTTGATGAATTGGAATGAAATAAAGGATTGCTTTATGCCTCATCTGTCTTGCTTATCATGTTTGTGTCTTTACTTCTATTCTTACATTTATTTAAGCAACTGTTGTATTCCTAAAATTACATAAATGGTGAATTTCCAGCAAGCTTTTTGTTGATAAAAGACTAGCCTAAGAACTCGTAATTAATACTTGTGAGTTAGGATGTTATTTTTGTTGGCTATAAACATAAGGTGATATTCCCATCTACTTTGATTTAGCCAAGTAAAGTCTGAAAATGCTTGAGTAAGCTCACTTCCCTCTATTGCATAATTATTCTGGTTACGTCTTCCAAAATTACTGTTCTTGGTCTGTGAAACCATGAGTTCTGAGTTCTAAATCCATTGAAAACAAATTTTCCTGTGGATTCGCCAGTTTGTTGACGATTAAAATTGCCAACGAAGTTTTTCCCACAAAGTGTTGCTAAAGCCTATTATTATTAAAAAACTAAATAATACTAGTAGCTGGGACCCCCTTGAACTATTGGAGATTGGATTTGTTCATTTTTGATGTTGTGATGATGTGCGACACGACTTACATGGTTGATGAGATCTTGTTTTTATTGGTTATGAGTTGAGCTTATGAAGTGTTGATTCTTTATGTTACTATAGCCTATGATATTCATTAATATCATTGCCATCTGTTCTTATCGCACCTGCACAATAAACATGTTAGTGAAATTACATGAAGGACAATTTTGAGAAAGGAAAGAATACTATAACAAATGCAAAGAGAAGGGATCTAACTCTGTAATTTTGCTATACTACATGCGAAAAATTGGAAAGAAATGAGAAACAATTGCAAAGGGGAAGAATTTAAAGCTATCCTATTCACAATACTACATGCATGAAAGACTTAACAATTATTGTTAAATCCTAATTAACAAGTAAATGGTTATGCAATTGTGATTGAATTATATGTTTAATACGCATATGGTATGAAATATTGGTGGCACATTTGGCAAGGTGATAGTGCTAATGGTTATGCAATGATTAATTGACTTATGTGGTCGATATACATATGGTATATTTGGATAGATTGAATGTTGGTGGCCCATTTGATAAGGTAATGGGCGTTAATGGTTATGCGAATTTGTTTGAGTTATATAATAAGGAATTGGATATATGATGTGGAGAGCGCATTTGGCAAGTAATATGTGCAGATTCCAATGTAGAGTTAAATTAATGGTGTTAATTAAGAGCTGGTTGGCATGTACTGATGAGTAAATGAATTGTGGGTGGAGCCGATGTGCATTTACTACACGTCACCTTTACCCCTCCTGTTAGCTGCCACCCAAGTCGGGCTATTGTTCAATCTTGCTGCTATGGTTATGCTCCAAATTTTTAATAGGGGGGAACCGCTCGACCAGCTCTCGTTTTAAGGAATTCAATTACAGGTATGTCTTTTTTTGTCCATTCGTGATTATGCTCTGGTTATGAAATATTACTAGCTCAGGTGTATGGGTTTGTGTTTTCCTAAGTGTTGCGACTGTGTGAAATTTTGTTCTTGAATGAAGAGTGGATGGTTCTCCCTGTAATAATATTGAATTTGTGGAAGTTATTGGTCATCTTGGGTGGTAGCTCTCTGTTATCCTTGATGGTTTCGTTGGAGGGTTTTTGCTTGTCTTGAGTGGATGGCTATCTGCACGAATTTGTCACTAAACCTAGTGTTTGGATTTTATGGGGTTAGTAGTTGGAGGTCTCCCATGACACCGTGTTTCGTTCATTTGGGCATTGGTTGTTTCCACCACTAAGGGTCATGAAGTGAGTGTTATTTTCTTAACTCAGCCCTATATTCACCTCATTATCATGGTAGTTTAAACAAAGAAAATGAGGGTTATACCCTGCGTTCATTAAATAAAATTTCCAGGACGAGTGGGAGCCTCACCTTTTGTTATGGCCCCCTGCCATGGATTGTTACCTGTCCACGAATGAATCATGGCTCTCTCTGTGTGCACACCCTTGGCCTTGAAGGTTCCACCATTATGAGGACTTGGCTCTTTTCCCTTGGTGTTGGCTCCAGAGTAGACCCTTAACCCTCTAGTCTGGAGTTTTATATAGGAGACTGTTGTGCCTGTCAAGTTGCTATAGGTTATTGTGGATTGAATGTATGGTCGATTAATTTGAAAACATACTCACCCAGTTGGTTGTATGGCAGTCGTGCTGGTTTGGAATTTAGTTACTACCTCTATGATAATAATAATAAACCCTTCATTGCCAATTTCACTTTCAAAGTACACAATCACTCTCCTTATGTTAATAACTCAATATTGTTAATGGAGAAGGCCTCTGCCATGATTTGATTTGATGCGTGGGTATGCATAGTTTCCACAGCTTGTTAGGTTGATTAGTTTTTTACAACAGTGGCAAATTGTTTGGTTGATACACAGTCACTGGTATTGGCACTAATGGTTATTTAGATGATTAGCTGGCATTGGTTACAAATGCTTGATGTTGCTAATGCATGTCGCGTTGTGTGTATGGCGTTTTTTCAAATGAAATAATGGGTGTGGTAGCTATGGTTTTCTTTGGGGCCAACTGAATATTGAACTGGATGACTGTAGAGATTAGTATATCCACTGCATCCTTATTCTTTTTTGATTGTATAAGCCTGAGTTTGCACAACATAGTCGATCACTGTGTGACTAAATCGAAACAATGTTATATTAAATTGATGGCTCAACACGATATGTTGAATTATTATCGTGACTATGTGTTTTTTTTTGTTAAAGTGGAATTGTTGCATCATGGGGTTTTGTTGGCTGCACACAATGTATAACATAAATGGCTTGGGTTCTCACACTCAGGGATACTCATAGAGTTTTTGAGCATGTTTTGTTGCATCCCGATCATTGTTGAGACAAGCTTGTTCTTGATACCTCATCATGTTGGATGGATGGGGCATCCTCTTAGAGTCACATTAGATTTGGGCTTGCACAGTGATGGAGTTACACTTGCATGATTGAATTATTCGATGCATATCTTGTGTTGGGATGGTGGATGTTGTCCGTTTAATTGTCATTTCGGGATTTGGCAATTTCATCTTGATTATTGGGTAACTGCCTATATATATTTAACGAATGAAATTGCATTTAAAATGATAGGCCCGATTGCAGTGATATTGACTTCATTGTTAATTTGAAAACATGAATTTTGAGTATTATTGTGGATTGAAGGAATGTATGGGCAATGGTTGATTTTGATGGTTTACAGATTGGAAATGGGTACTGCTAAAAAATTGTTATAAAATGAAAAGTATGTAAATGAAAGGAACATAACCCCTTAAAAATTTTGTGGAATACATACTATCTTGTGGTGGCAATGTGTTGGATATTTGATTATGAACAGTGAACTATTTAATCGTACAAAAATTGTTATTTAGTCAAAATGATTGATGGTTGACGCATCTCTTTTTGCAGAATGTTTTATGGATCACTTAATTAATTTCATGAACAATAATCGTCTTTCTTCCCTTCCATGATTTCATTTTCCGCTAAATACAAATCTTATCACCTTTCCATTTCATTTTTTCACTCCTTGTTCTGAGATTGATTATAGTCAAGAGAATTTCGGTGTTAAGGCAGTTGAAAGTGGCAGTGTCTTTTGTGGATTACAATGATGTTTTATTGGTTTTCTTTTCATTTGATTGTTGTTGTCATTGAGAAGTGACCATGTCTTTCCCCCCCCTCATTATATCATATTTTTTCTCAATACAAATCCCTCACATATCCCATAACCCTTTTTCACCCCCTGCTCGTTGATTAACAGTAAAACAATTTGTATGGATTGGATTGCATGAGTTTGATACATTGCCGAGACAAATATATTTCATATTTTTAAGAGTTGTAATGTATGGTTATTTAAAAGACTATTTGCTAATCGATCACACATGTATCGTGTATGGTTGAGGTAGCTATGGCCGAGGAAATAAAGGTAGAGGTAATTGGAACTGAGGCCCAGGTTCGCCATACATTTTGACGCTGATTCACAAGAGCTGGACCAATTATTTCATGCCATATTCTTCAATTGGATTGGGCAGAGAATATTCCAACCTAGGCCTAAAAGGCCTCCTTTCCAAGCCCCGCAAACCCTCGGTATCCCTGTACCTCCTCATGTATCATTACAACCTGAGGTCCTTGAAAATGATGAATGGCAAAGAGATTGTCCACCCGACAGTATTCCAACATCGTGGTTGGCCCAAATTGTCCTTTCCTTCTCCTCCGCCTATTAACCCCATTTCCCAAGCTTCCCCTGACCACTCACCAGTGCAATCCTCCCATGCTATCAAGAGATTGAAAGATGAGGCCCACCATGCCCTTGATAAAGGAAAATCCATTGCTACCCCTTCCTCACCCTTCGATGGCTCTGACAAATCTGTGTCTTCTCGGATGCATTTGAGGGACAATTGCTCCCACGTGATCATCGAGATTAGGCCTAAAGGATCTGCACAACCAAAAACAAATTCAGGTAATTCAAGAGGTGACAACAACAATCAAGGAAGGGTTGCAACATAGACTGAGAAATATGGCTTTTGAGTTTTATTTTATCTATTGTTTTATGACAGTTGACTTCAGGGATCTTTGGACAACATGTTTTATTTTGGATATATGGGTATTATTTTGAAATAATTTCAAATTTCATAAGCTAAAATTTCAAAAAGTGAATATTTTGATGGGAGGCACAAGGAGGTGTGTTTTGCTTAACTAATGGTTATGCTATGATTATTATTATTGTTATGAACTAAAGGGAGTCACAAGGGGTCCCACCTACTAGTTATTATTTAATTATGACCCTTATTTTAATTATTACTCTTCCCCCTAACTAAAGTTAGTTGAGTCTTTTAATTAACTTAACTAATGAATTGGTTCAACTTCTTCAACCAATTCTGATTTTTTAAAAGCAAAAGGAAAGGGAGGAACTAGGGGAGGATAGAAGCAAAAGCATGCTAAGGTTTTCTCTTTGAGTTTATGTTGAGATAGTTCAGTTTTCATTCATTCATATATTCATCACAAGCCTAATTCTCTTTTATGATAACAACGTCTTATTGTAGACAACAATATTTAGGGTTGAATCAAATCATTCAGACACTTGTTTTTCGGAGGTGTTGATCTATCTTTGATAGTCGGTGTAGACTTGTCTATTTGTGAATTAGTTTTCATGACTGATAAAGGCTATTGTACAGAGTTGAGTGGGAAACAATCTGTGGAAATATGATCCAAGTTTTAGAGTTGAGTTTTGGTTTTCTATCAGAGGTCCTTTTGTATGTTCCATCGGGGATGTCTAAGTTTGACTTTGGTCCAAGATTTCTGTATGAGATTTTGTAAAGAAAATGACTCTTTGGTGAATTGGAATGAAATAAAGGATTGCTTTATGTCTCACCTGTCTTGATTATCATCTTGGTGTCTTTACTTCTGTTCTTACATTTATTTAAGCAACTATTATATTCAGAAAATTACATAAAAGGTGAATTTCCAGCAAGCTTTTTGTTGATAAAAGACTAGCCTAAGAAATCGTAATTAATACTTGTGAGTTAGGATGTTATTTTTGTTGGCTATAAACATAGGGTGATTATCCCGTCTACTTTTATTTAGCCAAGTAAAGTCTAAAAATGCTTGAGTTAGATCATTTCATATATTTTCCTCAACAAAGTTCTGGTTTCATTGGCACAAGATAGCAAGACCTTGGGCTATGGAGTCAATTTAAGAAAACAATAGAAACAAATGACTCAGTGATTGGACTTGAGAGGATAAAGGCTAAGAGAGCAACAATCTTCAGTTTAAAATCATTGTGTGTCGTGAGGAGAAAAGACAAGAAGCAACTCAGAGCACCATTGAGGATGAATTCAAAGTTAACTTTAGAGGAAATACGTTTTGTCTAAATGGCACAAACAAGGGGCACTGCGTGGCGAATTCGAGGTTCAAAAATTTGTTCTGATTCAGACAAAAAAATATATGAATAAAGAGAACATGAAGTACATATACAAAGAAATTAAACAATACATCCAACTGCTACAATTATAATATTTTCATCAAAGCTACAATACTTTTTCATTAAATTTTGATCGAACTTAAATTACATTCAATAGACACTGTCTATACTAATTTTGCCAACCAACCTGGCGTACATTGAAAATATCAAATATATAGGCGAGGGCACTACTTGGGATACCCTTCTCTTCTAACTAATATCTCTAAAAAATAGGAAACTGACTGTTTTGCGTTAAAAGACTCTTCGCATGACACTTTTCCAAAAATAGACAAGAAATACATCTGGCTACATCATGATTGTTTGTGATCCACCACGGGGATTCAGTTATCGATCAAGTCTGATCATGAGAGAGTGATGTGTCAATGATTTCTTTCGACTAGATATCTGAACAAACAAGTGTCTGTCAGAGTCCCGTTATCTGCTGTAACGACTTTGATTTCTGCCGCACGCTCATTTGGTGGGGGAATGTGCGTGGAAAATGGATGCTTACTGTCATGGCCATTATAAAAATGAAAAAAATGTCTTAGGGCGATGTATCCTTTAAAAATTTCAATATTTTCTTTCTATTTGCGGATACAGGAACGAACTCAGCTAATCTTGTTTCTTCTGTTCTGTTTCTTCTTCTGTCTGTAGAATGATTTGCATACCTTTCTTCTAATAGTCGATGTGCTTCGCACAACAGTAAAATTGTATCCTATGCTTCTCTGAGCTGTCTTTTGAGCCACATCACATTCCCTTCGCGACCTTGTGCTTCTGACACTTCAATGGTCTTTGTCGCTAGCTGTTGTCTCATGTCCCTATTTTCCTGGTAAAGCTCGACGATAACTAGTTTCACCTGCTTCATCTACTGAGATGGTTCTTGATCATTTGTACCTATGAAATCCATCCTCCTCATTTTTCTCCCACTTTCTTGGCTTTTACCTTCAACAAGTTCCAGCCGAGCAACCCGCATAAGTGATTTTTCATCAAATGATCATGCACGTGGCTCGTCTGGGATTTGGGTTTCTCCATCTTCCTTATTCTTCTTTGGCCTTTCCCTTCTCTGAGGTATCTGATGTTGGGGAGATAGGGCTTCTAATAAATTTACTTCCCACGCAGGTCTTTCCATTCCAGGTTCCACGCAGTGTGATATCATCGTTTCCGCGGATAAAGGGAAAACTCCCTTTGTATCCTTGGGGATACTTGTCGTGAGTGAAAATGAATCCCATTGGTTTTGGGGCTCGGGCCTGGTGATTCTTCCAGTTCACGTGCCCTTCCTTATGTTTTTGGAGGTTTCCATTGCGAGACCAGTATTTATCCTAAGCGTGGTGAATCCAACAATATGCACAAGGCAAAAAATTCAATCAACCCGAGCTTGCAAGAGAAATTACAAACAATGCGTGGACCTAGTTTCACTAATAAAATGGGTGCAGAGCATCTGAAACTTATAACAGATCGAGAGGAAGGAGGAATCATGCCAAAGAACACCGAATTCATGGCGACTGAATGTTTTGAATCAAATTACATATTTTCCATAGCACATCCTCACGTGTAAAGTACAAGCGATAAGGGCTGCAGTGCATACATGATACAAACACTGCGATTTTTAATTCCCTTGGCCTTCATAATGAACTGATAACAATTACGACACTTGCCGACGTGACTTCCATTAAATACTTGACTCGACCTAGGGCATGTAGAGACTACCTTTTCATAGGACCCGACTCTCTGGGAACAACATACGCATACCATTTACACATGTTTTGACTCTGACATCCCTTCCCGTTTCCAAGGGCCAACCGACCACTTGCTGACTTTGACCCCTTCATTATTACATACCTAACTTCACAAGTTTTGACACATGGTCCATAACTCGACTGAAACCGATTCTAATTGAAAGGAAAATGGCGGTGCTAACAACTAGATCCAACATGGATGCTATCCTCCCCACTAGGTAGCAAAGAACAATAGACTAGGTGCCTAACCATTGGGCCTTATTTCGACTCTTCGACACTGCAATATGAAAGACAAAATGAAACCTAAACCTACCGACGCAACTTCTAAAAGACTCAGCATAAACTTAGGGCCTTCACTTTGGGCTTCAATTTTCTATTGACCTACTGACTCGACACAAAAATAAAACGAATATTTACAATGACATATGACTTAAATGGATTTTATTTCATTAGATAGTGTTTGAGGAACCTGTCGTTTACAGGCCCCCAATTAAGGCACTCTCCATCTGATCCTTCTAGAAAATAAGCGTTTCTCCTGCAATACGCATTGACTTTGAATGGGCCTGTACAAAGGTGGTAAAATTTTCCATGCTTTCCTTTATCTTCATTCCTCGCATCCCATCTCAACACCAACTCCCCTACCTGAAATTCCTCCTACTTAGAACGCTTGTCGAAGGTTCTCTTCATCCTCTCCCGGTGGAGTTGTGATCGATTGTATACCTGTTACCTCGTTTGTAGTGTGTGAATCAACTAATTTATTCTCCTCTACATGTCATCTAGCTCGACCTCTTGTTCCTGCAACAACTTTCTGACGAGAAACCCCAGTGTGGTAGGGAAAATTGCGTCTGTGCTGTATACAATATGAAAAGGAGAAGTTGAGATGGAATTCTTAGTGGTAACCCGATATTCACACAACGCATAGATAATATTTTTATGCCAAGATTTCTCATTGTCTTGCAGGAGTATTTTGATGATCTTGGTTAGACTTTTATTTGAGGATTTTGTTAACTCATTTCCTTGTGGGTAGTACACCGTAGAATGCCCTAGGGTTATATTGTAATCCTGATTTTTTTTTTCCATCCTCTTGGATTTGAATGCGGTCGCATTTTCTGTTATGATCTTGACGAGGCATCCAAACCTCGACAAGATGTATTTCTCCAGAAATTAGATGATGACTGCAATGGTAGCTTGCTTCGTGTGGATCGTTTTTATCCATTTCGTGAAGTAGTCGGTGGTCGTGAGTATCCATTTGTTCTGCACCTAGGATGGCAGATTTATTTCGCCTATGAAATCCAAACCCCATTGCATGAAAGGTGCTTCGACTGAGATCAGATTTAGTGGAAGGGGATGCAAATTTCTTCTCTTGTCGAAAATCTGACATTCGTGGCAGCTAGATAATTTTTTGTACACGACTGCGAAAATTGTAGGCCAATAGTAACCCGCTCTTAGGATTTTGCGCACGGTGGTTTTCCAGTAGTGGTGCCCTTCACAATCACCTTTGTGAAGTTCTTCTATGGCTCACTTCACATCATTTTCCAACAAAAAACTAAACAATATTCCCCCATGATCTTTCCAGTAGAGTAAGTTATCTAGGATGCAATACTTAACTGCTTTAATCTTTAGAAATATGGCCTTGGTCTTACTTACACCCGGAGGGGCCTGGAGATTATTCAACACATAGATGATGTCTGCATACCACGGTGAATCGATGAACTTTTGAGACACTTGTGCAGTCGTTTCTTCCTGAGGATTCTCTGGCAGATCAACAATGAAATTGATTTCCACACTGTCACAGTCTGACTACACCATTATCTTTGCAAGGTCCCGACCCTTAATTAATTTTGTAGGCTTAATATCGAGGTCATATTCTAGCATGACTGCTATCCACTTACCTCTCCTCCCTTTGGGGTTGGGCTGTGTCAGGATATCCTTAACTGAGTTGCTAGTCACATATGCAATAATGTGGGAGTGCAATATGTACATTCTCAACTCCTTCAGAGCCTTCACTAAGGCATACACTTGTTTCTCCATAATGTTGTACCTTAGTGGAGCATCCCTTAGTGTCCGAATGAAATAGGCTATGGGTTTCTGGAAATACTGCTTGTCTTTCTGCAATAATACGTTGATGATCATATGCTCCGAGGCGAATGAAAACATGATGAAATCTTTCGTGAAGTCTGGACTGGCTAGCACAGGCGCTCTAGTCAGTTCCACCTTGATATATTCAAATGAATTATTGGCTTATGGGTTCCACTTGATCTCGTTCCCTTTTCTGATCATGTAGGTGATATGTTTTATAATCTCTGCGAGGTTCGAGATGAATATCCTCAAGAATTTTATTTTACCAGGAAGGTTTGCACTTTCTTCTTACTGCACGAGGTGCCGATTTTCAGGATTCCTTCAACCCTGTTGGGGTCTATCTTAATGCCTTCTTTTGAGATAATGTGCCCCAACAACTTCCCTTCTTCCATACTGAAATGTGATTTCTTTGGATTTAGTGATATCCTGAACTTCCTGCACTTATAGAAAACTTTCTTTAGATGCTTGAGGTGTTGTTCATTGGAGGCAGAGTATACTGTGATGTCATCTAGATAGATCACAATGAACTTGTCCCTTTCGTCAGCAAACGCTATGTCCATTTCCCTCTTGAAAGTGGCAACAACGTTCATCAAGCCAAAATGCATCTTGGCATACATGAAAGTCCCCCATGGAGTCGTGAAAACTATTTTTTCTCTGTTGTTTGGGTGGACCATGATTTGATTATACCCCAAAAAACTGTCCAACATGGACATCTTCTGGGACCCCACCATAGTTTGCAGGATATAGTCCATTTTAGGGAGAGGGTAGTGGTCCTTTAAGGACACTTTTTTCAAGATTCGGAAGTCCACACACAATCTTATTTCGTTGCTCTTATTTATTATAGGTACCAAATTAGCTACCCATTTCAAGAATCTTAAAGAAACGATAATCTTAGCTTCGAATAGTTTCTTTACCTCCTTTTCGATCAATGACAGTAGCAGGGGATTTATTCGTCTCAACTTCTGTTTGAAAGGCTTCTGGTTATCTTTGAGAGGGATGACATGCTGAATTACTTTAGTGTCATACACATTCAAGTCGTCATAGCTCCATGATAAAACATCGGGGAAAACCTTCAAGAGCTTGATGTAGTCCTTTTTGACCTTTGGACTGAGTGTTTTCAAAAATTTGATTATTTTCAGGTTCTCCTTATTCCTAATGTTGCAGTCTTCGACTCCCTCATCGTTTTCAATGATCTTGGGATTTCTAGCCACATCATTTTCATCAAACAACTTTTCCAATGGAACTAGCCCCTTTGGGATGATGTTGTTCTTCAATTGTACTATGTCCCTTCCTGCTATTTGGTTTTGGAAAGGGTCTTCGTTACTTCATGCATCCACACTCTCGTATTCTCCACAACAACACTCATCATCGATGTTTATGTTAGTGAACTCGTTGCTCATTTGAAGAAATCTCTCCACTTGCTTGTCGTCCTCAAACAACTGCCAATGTATGATATTATCGAGCACTCCCAGCCTGTGTTTGACTTCGATCTCATATTTTCTGTTTGGGAAGATGGGGATTTTAAAAACTAAGGCTGAGGTGGCCAACACATCGTCAATCTAATTTTTCTCCCTTGGGATAACAAATAGATCGTACTATGAAAATTCTTCGAGGAGGTCCAACACAAAATTTTTGTATGCTCTTAGCCCGGGGTGTTTGGATTGATATATGCCTTTGACCTGGTATATGACCAATTCAGAGTCTTCGTGCACTGCGTTCCTCTTTGTGCCTAATTTTTTCAACACCTTGAGGCCCATAATCAATGCCTCATACTCGACCATGTTGTTTGTGCATTCGAACGCGAGCTTTTATGATTGCAACTTTGTGCCCACCTCAGGGGGGATTACCCATACGCCGACACATGCTCCTTCCTTACTAACAACACCATCGAAACTCATGTTCCATATCTCATTTTCCACGCAGTCTTTTGGGACGGCGCACTCTGTAGCTTTCCACGCGGTTTCCTCATCGGCTGTCATGATGGTTGTCAACTCTTCCTCTTCAAAAATCAGGTCATTTTAGAATATAGAGGAACCAACCTTAGTGTCGATGGAGTATATGGGATGGTTATTCAGCTGCGTCTTTCTACTTACCATGTATGTATAGCTGTCTATCTTGGCCAAATATAGGAATGGTGGCATATGACATGTCCATTTGCAGGGCCCCCTTTAACTTCGCAGCCCATGACCTGGACAAAAACATGCCAAAATTAGGGGGTATGTCTCCCATGAACATGTCCATCACCATGTTCTTCGAAGGAATTTGGGCCAATGACATGACCAAGTCCTTGATGAGACCCAAGCACTTGAATTTCCTCGAATCAAAAGAGAAAAGGTCCTTATCAGGCCTGGTGATGTCCAAACCCAATTCGTCCATGATCACCTTTGGCATGAGGTTGTGCGACGCACCTAAATCAAGCATGGAGTTATGCAAGGTCATGTCATGAACCTTAATACTAACATAGAACATAGGGACGTCCTAAATATCACTTGTCTCTTCAACACGCAGACCAAACATGATCGCAGGGTGATCATGTTGGACATTCAAAGTATCGGGGGTCACTCCCATTTTCAAAATTTTAATAATTTTCTCTTGATATTCACCCTTTTTGATAAGTTCATTAAAGGGGACAAATATTTTGGTCTTGGACATTACATGCTCAAATTTAAAGGGAGGACATACCTTCTCCACCTCTTTTCCACCCGCTTCTTGGCTTGCTTCCAGCGTTTTCTTCGGGGCCTCCTCCTTTGACTTTTCCTTTTCAGTTGCATCCTTGGTCGTGTTGTCTAGCCTCAGGTGACTTGTGGAAGGGGTATCCACCAAATTTTTCCTTATGGGGTTTTTCTGTTGAGCTTCGGTGTGTGCCTCCTTGTTCCTGAGGTTATATTTCTTCTGAAATTGCATGATGGCGTTTTGGTAACCCTTCTTGAGAGGAAAACACATCATTTGTTTCCCCAAATCATGCATCATTTGTCTCCAGCATCAAATCATCATTTTGGCTCATGTATCGATCATGTTCACTCTTCCTTAAAAACACACACGAGTTTTTGTCGTCGCAACAATGCATTTGTTCTTTGAACATCTGATCGAAAACCTCATCCACGTAATTGTTGTGGAACATAAACCTTGTCTGCTGGTTGCCCTAGTCTCTCTGTTCCCTCTGTCAGATTTGGGGAGCTTGACCCCTCTTGAGGTTTTGATTTCTGCGCTAGGGGTCCTGTTATTCTTGGGCGACATGTCTATTTCCCACAAACATTCTCTCCATCATCTTCTCCATCGTTTTCATCATCAAATCAAACTTATCATTTGAGGACCGAGATGTCGATGGTTGTGCATTTCCTTGGGGATTCTTATCACGTCTGTTGAATCTCTGTTTGATCTTCCCCGACACCATCATATTACCTCGACTTTGATCACATTGCTCATTATTGCATCTATATTTGTTGATCTTCTTTCCCTCAACAACAAGGAGAAATCGCTGTCGAAGGAGTCGATGTATCGCAACTGCGCAATCCTAGGGGGTGGATGGCCTTCTGTAGGAATCGATTTATAAACCTTCATGAAACGGGCTGAGAATTCTTGCACCGTCTCCTCTGATGCCTTCTTCATATTATTGTATTGCGTTAACAAATGCAAAGGGTTCTTCTTGTCTCCCCATCTATTAATTAAAGACGTCTTGAATGCAGAGAAGTCTCGAATGCTTGCAGCCTGGAGGGATTTGAACCATTTCCTCACCTCCCCCAAAAGGCTCTGCGGGAACAACCTCATTTTCGTGTCTTCATGGTCCACCTCCTCTAGGTCAACATAATCGTTGAACCAATCTAGATGCTTCTGGGCTGAAATGTTCCATTCAACATCATAGAGCTTAATCCTCTGGATGTAATTTTGGGGCAAATCATGTAGTTGGGCTAGCAGAATGAGGGGGGAGAATCTAGTGGCCATAGCTTTAGGAGGGTTGGGGGTTTGGGGGATATTATTAGATATTAGGGTTTGGAATCTCTTCGGGTTGAAAACTATTTTGTCCAAGCTGGTTTCCGACTTAGACCTGAACAGGGTTTGCTCAAATAATGCGTCAAACTCAAGGTCATCAATGATTTGTGCACCATATTTAGGTAAGGACATGCTTCTGTCTAGGTAATAGAACAGGTCTGATGCTTTCTCTCCAGTCTTGCATATAATCTTCTCAGGGTCATACACAAGCTCTAGAGGGTTTGGGTCAAAGTTTTCTCTGGTATAGATCATCTTTGGAGCCAGGGTTCCTGAACTGCACTACTTGATGCTACTGGTATTTTTCACTGGAATCGCCAGGGTAAAGGTTTCATCCAGTACAGATGTTTGTTCCTCTGTTATCCTCAAGGGTCAAACTACAACGTTAGTCATTCTCACAGGGAAAATCTATTCAATTTCATCCTTGACAATGACACCAGAATGTTAGCACTCTTTAAATCTACTCGGCTGATAAACATACGATAGGGGTAAGTTTTTCAACCAACTTTGAGACTCGAAACTAGCCTTTCATATTTGGAGAGGGATCTCTCACAAGATACTGTCTCAATGTGGGATATGGATTTAAATATTTTGGCTATATTTAACACCTTTGCACAATAAGTTTTTGTTTCATTGGCACAAGATAGCAAGACCTTGGGCTATGGAGTCGATTTAAGAAAACGATAGAAACAAATGACTCGATGACTGAACTTGAGAGGATAAAGGATAAGAGAGAAATAGTATTCAGTTTAAAATCATTGTGTGTGGCGAGGATAAAACACATGAAGCAACTTGGATCATCACTGAGGATGAATTCATAGTTAACTTTAGAGGAAATACGTTTTGTCAAAATGGCGTGAACAAGGGGTGCTACGCGACGAATTCCAGGTTCGGAAATTTGTTTCGATTCAGACAGAAACATATATGAATAAAGAGAATAGGAAGTACGTACGCAAAGAAAGGAAATAATACATCCAACTGCTACAATTAGAATCTTTCCATCAAATCTACAAGACTTTTGCATTAAATTTCGATCGAACTTACATTACATTCAATAGATGTTGTCTATACTAATTTTTCCAAGCAACCTGGTGTACATTGAAAATATCAAATATATAGGCGGGGGTGCCGCTTGGGATACCATTCTCTTCTAACTAATATTTCTAAACACTAGGAAATTGACTGTTTTGCGTTAAGAGACTCTTCACATGACGCTTTTCCTAAAATAGTCAACAAATACATCTGGCTACATCATGACTGTTTGTAATCCGCCATAGGGATTTGGTTATCGATCAGGTGTCGTCATGAGAGAGAGATGTGTCAATTCTTTCCTTCGATCATATATCTGAACGAATAAGTGTCTGTCAGAGTCCCTCTATCTGCTATAATGGATTTGATTTCTACCGCGCGCTCATTTGCTGGGGGAATGTGCGTGACAAGTGGATGCTGACTGTCATGGCAATTATCAAAATGAAAAAATGTCTTAGGGTGATGTCTCCTTCAAAACTGTTAATATTTTCTTTCTATTTGCGGATACATGAACGAACTTAGCTAATCTTGTTTCTTCTGTTCGCTGGTGAGAGCTGCGTGGGATTTTTCCTAGGCCACTTCACATTCCCTAGAATGCTTTGCATACCTTTCTTCTGAAATTTGTTGTGCTTCGCACAACTGTACGATTGTATCCTATGCCTATATGAGCTATCTTTTGAGCCACATCATGTTCCTTTCGTGACCTTTTGCTGCTGACACTTCAATGATATTTGTCGCTAGCTGTTGTTTCAGCTCCCTGTTTTCCTTGTAAAACTTGACGATAGCTAGTTTTGCCTGCTTCAGTTGTTGAGATGGTTCTTGATCATTTGTACCTGTTACATCCATCCTCCTCGTTCTGCTCCCACTTTCTCGGCTTGCATTCAACAGTTTCCAGCCGAACATCGCGCATAAGTAATTTTTCAGCAACCAATCTTGCGCGTGGCTCGTCTGGGATTCAAGTTTCCCCAACTTCCTTATTATTTTTTGGCCTACCCCTTCTCTGAGGTATCTTCTGTTAGGGAGACATGGCTTATAATATTTTTTTTTCATGCAAAAGGCTTCCCACTCCAGGTTCTGTGCGGTGTGATATCGTCGTTTCCATGGATAAAGGGAAAACTCCCTTTGTATCCTTGGGGATGCCTATCGTGAGTGAGAACGGATCCCTATTGTTTTGGGGCTTGGGCCTGGCGATTATGACACTTCACGTGCCCTCCTTATGTTTTGGTAGGTCCCCATGGTGCGACCAATATTTATCCTGATCACAGTGAACCTAGCAATATGCAGAAGGCAGAAAATTCTATCAACCCGGGCTTGCGAGAGAAATTACAAATAGTGCATGGACCTAGTTTCACGAATAAAATGGGTGCATGCATATGAAACTTATAACAGATTGGGTAGAAGGAGGAATCATTCCAAATAACACCAAATTCATGGTGACTGGATGTTTCAAATCGAATTGCATATTTTCCATAACACATCCCCCTGTGTAGAGTACAAGCGATAAGGGTTGCAGGGCATACATGATATGAACAAAGCGATTTTTCATTCCCTCGGCCTTCATAATGAACTGATAAAAATTACTGCACTTGCCGATGCGACTTCCATTAACTCCTTGACTCAACCCGGGGCACGTAGAGACTACCTTTTCACAGGACCCGACTCTCTAGGAACAACATACCCGTACCATTTACGCATGTTTCGACTCTGACATCCCTTCCCATTTCTAAGGGCCAACTGACCACTTGCTGACTTCGACCCCTTCATTGTTACGTACTTGAATTCAGATGTTTTGACACATGGGCCATATCTCGACTGAAACTGACTCTAATTGAAAGGAAAATGGCAGCGCTAACAACTCCTAAAGGCAGACACACGAGGTCTACCCCACATTTACCTCTGGCTACACCTGAAGCTGACCCAAAGAATATTAGAAAGAAAGGAAAAGATTCTCAAGAAGGATTTTTAGCTGTTGTTTTAGGTACTACTGGTAATTTTCCCGATTCTACTTTTAAAACACCACTAGTTGTATCTAGTGCTCCTCTTTGACCTTCTGTTGAAACTCTTATAAAATTAAATATTGAATATTTCCCTGCAGAATATTCCTCTTTTTCTCCCTAGTTGAAAGAAGAAAGTTTTGAAAGTTTTGAAGTTCTTGCCTCACCTAATGTTGTAAGTTGGTTTATACTTGAGAGATTAGAGTATTTTCCTACCCTAGTTCTCCTTCTCCTCCCTCTCTTAAACTTGTTGTGACCAAAGAAGAAGGAACCTCAGTTCCCTTGGAATTTCCACCATGCTCTTCTAAGACTCAACCTGTCCTTGTTAAAACTGAAACTTACCCATCCTATATTCTTCTTTCTCCCAAGATACACATCATCTAGACTGCAACTATACCAATCAAGACCTATTCTGCTCCTTATTCTCCTAGAATTTATAATCCTCCTCTTCATAATCCAATGGAAGGTGCAAACCTTCCTAGAAATAGGATGGATGCCATAGTGGCTACTAGGTATGCCCCTCTTATGCTCCCTCAACCTATGCACGATCTCCCGGTTGGGGAATATCTTAAGTACATTCCCAAGTTTACAGGGGAAGAGGACATAACTGAAGAGGATCACCTTACATCTTTTTATATCTATGCTGAGAATCTTAATATTGAAAATGAGGATGTTTTGATGAGAGTTTTTGTACAAAGCCTTGATGGTGAGTCTAGGAAATGGTTTAGGGGTTTAACTCATGGATCAATTGCTAGAATTGAAGCTCTGGATGATGCCTTTCTAAGGCATTAGGGTGATAAGAAATATTTCTTATATTATATTACAGAGTTTGGGTCACTCAAGAGAAAAGAAGGGGAATTTGTTTCATATTTTTCAAAGAGATTTAATAAAATGTACAATAAAATTACCACAGAGATTAAACCTACTGAAACCTCTACCAAGATAACCTATGACAGTGCATTTGACCCTAAATTTTACCTCCTTTTGAGAGAAATGAGATCTACCTCATTAGCTCATATGAAAGATGCAACCTTGGAGGTAGAATCAAATATATTGGAAAATGATAAGCTCATAGGAAAATTAGATAGAGATAGGAGAAAAAATAGAGCTGAAGCTTCAACCTATGATTATTCTGGTGTTAACCCTCAATTATATGAACTGACAAAACTGGTTAAATCACTTTCTGCTGAAATGGAAAAAATGAGGCTTGAGAGAAGACAAAATAATAGAAACACACAAGATACTGGTAACATAGGAAATTTCAGTAGACAAAATAATGCCCCTCGGATCCTTCAAAGAGATCATAGAAATAGGGATGATCAAAAAGTTCAAACCCCCCTTCAAAATAACATGGTTAGTGATGAAGTAGGAGAGGATGAAGAAATAGATCCATAAATTCATTGTTTGGGTGATACCTCCCCGTCCCCTCATCTATATCAATCTCCATATGAAGAGTCTCATATGGACAATCAGTTGAATGAATTGAGTAAAGGGGAGAAAACTAATGAAAACCAAAATAAATACAACTTGAGGTCAAAAAAGAAGGATGGAAAGCCTAGTACATCTGATCAACCCAAGAAAATAGAAAATTCCGCTAAAGCTGTGGCTTCTAGCAAGAAAGAAAAAGAGGCACAAAACCGTCAAACAATGATTAAGGCCCCTGTTCCAAAAATTAAGGAGATTTTGAAATCTCCCTCTTCTTTCAGTTTTGAGAATGAAATTCAAAAGATAAAAGTTCCAGTGCCATTTTTAGAATTTATTACAAATGAAGAGTTTGAAAGGTATCTTTCCAAGATGCTACAACCTGAATCTTCCTCCCATTCCAAAGACTCAGTGAACTTACAAGATGAAAAACCAACAGTCATATTGGGACCTTTGGTAGAAGATAGGGATGACTCTTCTCCTCCATTTTACACATCATTGAATATTCATGATAAAGTTTTGCACAACTTCTTGATGGACTCAGGTGCATCTTATAAACTTATGCCTAAAACTATCATGGATGAGCTAGGTCTAGAAATTACTAAAACCTATCATGACCTATACTCATTGGACTCCAGAAAAGTGAAATTCCTTGGAGTGATCAAAGACCTAGTTGTTAATTTGTTTCAACTTCCCATGAAGAGTGTGGTCATGGATATTGTAGTGGCTGATGTCCTCCCTAAGTTTGGGATACTATTGTCAAGATATTGGATTAAGAGACTAGGTGGAACTTTGCAGATGGAACTTTCATATGCCACTATTCCCGTTTTTGGAGGAGAGCACATAATGCTTTACAGGGAAGCACAACTAACTTACATCATCAGTGATGAAGCTAATCCTACAAACCACCCAATTTATGTAGTTGACACTGATCTAGGATCCAGTATCCTGCAACTCACTGACGCTCCTCAATCACCCATTGAAATAAGAAAAGAACTTTTTAAAACTTGTGAGACACCTCCTCAATATACCCCAGTTTGGAAGATGTTTTTTGATGGGGCCTCTTCTAAAGAAAGTGCTGGTGTTGAAGTGATTTTTATTTCCCGAGCTCAAGAAATCACATCCTTATCTTATAAACTTGAATTTTAAACCACAAATAATTTTTCAGAGTATGAGTCTCTTGTCTTGGGTTTGAGGGCTACTAAATATATGAATATTGAAGAGTTAGCAGTTTTCAGAGATGCCAAACTAATTGTGCATCAAGTTAAAAATATGTATCAAGAAAAACATCCCAGATTAAGGACTTACATAAATGAAGTTTGGGATCTTATTGAAATTTTTTTCCTAGCTTTTAACATCTCTTTTGTTCCAAGGGAAGAGAATGCTATGGTAGATTCTTTGGCTGTTTCTGCAAGTAAATTTATGACCCCTTTCCCCCCCAAGCTCAAATATGATGTGGAAGTAAAGTATAGACCCTATATACATGACAATGTCAAACATTGGAAGGTATTTGAGGATGATATTGAGATTAAGAGATTCCTGGAAACAATGGAAGAGTTTTCTACTCTTCACATTGATCAAGATTAAGATGATATAAAAATACCTCATGCTGATGTTTTCCTCAAGAAAATTGCAGACCAACAGATTGTCCAACCACCCAGTAACCATATTCCCAAAGTATTAGTCCCTTTGGAGAGATTATTTGATAGAAATGATGTTGCTATGAAGGTTAAAGGTTCAAATGAAGAGGCTGATGTGACATAATGCAACTTAGGTACAGAGGAAAATCCCAAGTATGTCAAGTTGTCTAGCAGTTTATCAAAGGAAATAAGGTCTGAGTTTGTGAAGTTATTAAAGGCTTTTGATGATGCATTTTCTTGAAAATATGAAGATCTACAAACTTCTGATACATGCATCATTGAACATAAAATTCCTTTGAAAGATGAGACCAAGCCATTTAGGTAGAAACTAAGACAGACAAATCCCATGTTGCTGCCTATTATGGAAAAGGAAGTCAAGAAGCTGCTTGATGCTAAGATCATCATACCTTTAAGGTACTCTGAGTGTGTGACCAACCTATTCCCTGTGAGGAAAAAGAATGGTGAAATCATATTTTCTGTTGATTTCAGAAATCTAAACAAAAGTTCGAAGAAATATAATTATCCCTTGCCTAAGATGCAACATATTTTGTAGAGGGTGACTGGTTCAACAAAGATATCCATGACTGATGGCATCTCAGGCTACAATCAGATCTCTGTCCTACCTAAAAATAGAGAGAAAACAACTTCCACTACTCCTTTGGGCACATTTATGTATGCTGAAATTCCCTTTGGTATAACGAATGTAGGAGAAACCTTCCAACGAGCAATGGATATTTCCTTCATTCCAGAAAGGGAAAATTTTGTGTTCATCTATTTGGATGACATTAAAGTGTTCTCAAGGTTTGATAAGGAACATTATCATCATTTTGTTAAGAACCAAATATCAATATAGCATAGAAAATCCTTAGAAAAAGTACTC
>ML790522.1:287189-302995 GCA_009831015.1 Picea engelmannii | reverse complement strand
ATGATTCTTTCCTATAAAGCTTGTTGTGTTTTATTGTATGATTCCTTGATCACATACATAGGTTTATATTGAGTTTATGCTATTGCTATCACTTTGGTTGGTTGCATTCTTTTGCAGGTTCATCATTGTATGAGCATTGGAACATAGTTAGGATGGCGATGGCGAGAAGAAGCGACATTTAAACGGTATGTCACTCATCTCTCTTTAGTTAGTAAATTCAATATCTAAAACTTAAGGAAAGCGTCATGTTCTGTCCTATTTTGTTCTAGATCCAGGTGGATCTAGGGAGATCGGTTTGTGTCCGCACTTACAAATTTATCCAATAACAGATGTTGAAACTCCCCTTGTGTCTGAGTCACCTGAAATCATTGACATAACCCCTCCCTCAGACCCTCCCAAAGAAGAACCTGTCATTTCGCTCAATGCTCTCACTGGATTTTCCACTCCCCAAACCCTCAAGTTAATCAACTACATCAAGCATCAGAAGGTCATCATTCTGGTCGATAGTGGAAGAATCCATAATTTTATTCATCGCCACATTGCCCAAGAAACTCATTGCTACATCCATGCTGTCAACAATTTCCAAATCATGATTGCTAATGGTGGTTCCATGAAATGTGGAGGGCGCTGTGAAAATGTGCGTCTCCAAATCAGTGACTACCACCTAAAATCCCATATGTTTGCTATCGACATGGGTGGTTGTGACATTGTGTTGGGTTCTGACTGGTTAATAACTTTGGGTCCCATTCTCATGGATTTTAAAGCATTAACCATGAAATTTGACCAGGAAGGCCACCAATATAAATTCCAAGGCATCACTACTGGTTCACCTGAGGTCATTAGTTCCCATCGCATGGAAAAGCTGCTAAAAAAATGTCATTCTGGTGTCATTGCCCAACTCCATGCCATCCAAGAAACATAGTCACCCTCGGTGCCGCATGACCTCCAAGCTCTCCTTTCTAAACATCAAATGGTATTTTCCACTCCCCAAGGACTCCCTCCTTCCCACGGTGTTCATGATCATTCCATTCCCCTTGTACTCGGAAGCCTTCCTCCCAATATCTGTCCATATTTCCACCCCTTTTCACAAAAAAATGAAATTGAGAAAATGGTCCAGGAACTCCTTAATGCAGGTGTTATCCACCCTAGTATGAGCCCTTACTCTTCTCCTATAGTCATGGTCCTGAAGAAATAAGGTTCTTGGAGAATGTGTCCTGACTTCCGTGCCCTCAACAAACTGACCATTAAAGACAAATTTCCCATTCCTGTCATTGATGACCTCTTGGATGAATTGAGTGGCACCCAATTCTTTACTAAATTGGATCTTCACTCAGGCTATCACTGGATACGTATGAAAGAGGTAGACATTCCCAATATGGCCTTTCACACTCATGAGGGCCACTATGAGTTTTTTTTCATGCCCTTTGGCTTGTGTAATGCCCCCTCCACCTTCCAAAGCCTCAAAAATCATGTCTTCCATCTCTTTCTCCATCATTTTGTCTTATTTTTCTTTGATGATATCCTCATCTATAGCAAAACCTGGATAGACCATCTTACTCATGTGGATCAAGTTATCCATCTCCTCTCCCAACACCAACTTTTCTTGAAATGGTCTAAATGTGCTTTTGGTGCCTCAGAAGTAGAATAATTGGGTCATCTGGTTGGCAAGGATGGCGTCAGGGTGGATCCAAAAAAGATTGAAGCTATGCAAGATTGGCCGCACCCAAAGACTCTCAAAAGCTTGCATGGATTTCTGGGCTTAACAGGGTATTATCGCAAGTTTGTTAATAACTATGGAAATATTGCAACACCTCTCACTTGTCTCCTCAAAAATAACTCTTTCACTTGGACTCCAGCCGCTGCTCAAGCTTTTCAAACCTTGAAGATGACCATGTGCACCACTTCGGTTCTAGCCCTTCCCGATTTCACAAAGACCTTTGTGTTGGAATGTGATGCCTCAGGGAAAGGAGTCAGCGATATCCTTATGCAAGAGAGTTGACGTTTGGCCTTCACTAGCAAGAAGATGTCTGAAAGGAATATGGGCAAACCCATTTATGAAAAGGAAATGTTGGCTATTCTACATGCCATTGATATGTGGCGCCCTTATCTCTTGGGGAAACACTTCCAAATTAAGACCGACCATCAAAGCCTCAAGTACTTTATGGAACAACGCATTTCCTCCCAAGAGCAACAAAAATGGGGGAATAAGCTCTTTGGTTATGATTATGAGATCATTTACAAGAAGGGAAAAGACAATGTAGTGGCGGATGCACTGTCCCGAAAATATGAAGAAGAAGGATCCCTTTTTTCCCTTTCCTTCATTGTACCCGATTGGCTCCAAGATGTGCGCCAGGAATGGATTCAAGATCCCAAAAGTTTGCATCTAATCCAACAATTGCAGACCAAGGATCTGGCTCCCCTAGGGTACTCTTGGCTCTAGGATGAGCTTCGATACAGAGGCCATTTGTATTTAAGTAAACAATCAAAGCTTAAATCCACAATACTTTCTGAGCTTCATGCTACACCCACAACGGGGCACTCAGGTTTCACCAAAACATATGACAGGGTCAAACGTTCTTTTTTCTGGGATGGTATGAAACAAGACATCCGTAATTTTGTTGCTGAATGTGAGGTGTGTCAATGCAACAAGGGAGAAACAATCAAATCTCTGGGCACACTACAACCGCTTCCAATTCCACCTGCTATTTGGAAGGATATCTCTATAGACTTTATTACCGGCTTACCCAAATCAGGGAATAAATCAGTCATAATGGTGGTTGTGGATTGCTTTTCCAAGTATTCTCATTTCTGCGCTCTTCAACACCCATTTACTGCATCCACAGTGGCTCAACTTTTCATGGACTAGGTCTTCAAGTTCATGGCATGCTGCACTCTATTGTTTCTGATTGTGACCCAGATCGTGACCCAACTTTCACAAGCAATTTTTGGCAAGAACTGTTTAAGCTACAGGGAACCCAATTTCATCTTAGCACAACTTATCATCCCTAGACTGATGGTCAGACAGAAGTTGTCAACAAGTGTTTGGAAACATATCTAAGGTGTTTTACCTCTGAAAAACAACATCAGTGGGCTCAATGTCTACCCCTAGCCGAATGGTGGTACAACACTTCCTACCATACAACTACTTGCATGACTCCTTTTGAAGCAGTATATGGACATAAGCCACCTTCAATTCTCTCATACTTACCAGGTACCTCGAAGGTCCAGGTGGTTGACCAAACACTTACAGTTCGAGAGGACATTCTTCGTACCCTTAAAGAGAACTTGGTCATGGCCCAGAATCGCATGAAGCAACAAGCAGATCAAGGTCGCTCTGAACGTCAATTTGCAGAAGGGGATCAAGTGTTTCTATGACTGCAACCATACAAGCAAACTTCCCTTAAGGCAGAGCATTGTCAGAAGCTAGCACCCAAATTTTATGGCCCTTATACAGTTCTCAAGCATGTGGGACAAGTCACATATCAGTTAGCTCTGCCCAATCAGTCGAAGCTACATCCGGTTTTTCATGTTTCATGCTTAAAGAAGGTGATTGGAACTAGGTGCCAAATTCAAACCAACCTTCCCGAGTTAGCTGAAGAAGGATCCATTTGGCTACAACTAGAAGCAGTTTTGGACCAGCGTGAGTGTCGCTCATGTCAGAGAACCATCATGGAAGTGCTAGTCCAGTGGAAAGATACGACTCCAGCAGATGCCACTTGGGAACCAACTACCATTTTGCAGCAGTTTCCACATCTTAAGCCTTGAGGACAAGGCTGTTTTTAAGGGGGCGGACATGTTAGGGTCCTAACCCGCACATAGGTAGATCAATATATTCATATGTAATAAATGTCAATATTAATAAGGCCTTTCAATAAAATAGAATAAGGTGGATGTAAGAAGACCTAATAGAAGCTTTCGCTTCTAGAAGGATCTTCCTCTATATGCTTCTCTTGATAGACATATTTAGTATAAATAAGGGTCGAGGGTATGAAAACCCTAGCTTGGAGATTATTGTAACAAAGCACTACTCAATTGGAGGTTTCCCCCTCAAAGAGGCCTGTGAACATTGCTTTCTGAATCAAAGTGCTATTTCTGTTGTTGTTCTTATATCATTTATGTGTTATTGTGGAGATTATGCTGGATATATTACTGTTATTCTACCATTTCTAGCATTTTATTTCTGTTTTTCATATTTATTATATCTGGTATCTTGCAAAAAATTTGAATGAACTTATGGATATGTATTTGGAAACTATTGATAAGGCCAGGTTTGTAGAAAAAAGGTTTCTACCCCTCCATAGGAAACTTAAGAATTTATACAGACAAAATAAAGATTTACAAGCTTAGATAAAAAATCTTAAACTGGAGCTGCAACCTTTTAAGGAATAATTAGCCAAAAGGAATTTGAATGTGTTAGCTGAAGCTTCCATCAGAAGGATTCCGGACTCAGGAAGTAAAAGCGAAGTTTCTTAAAGAGTTTCAGTTTTGGATAATGCTTGTTCCTTGCATTTTTGAATATTTTGAGGAAGTATACTACCTATGACTGAGTTTTTCACTCATGCACCAAATTATGAAATTTCTACAGGAATCCCTAACTATGAAGATGTTTTTTTGATGTTTTGGAGGCCTTCTAAATACTTTAGGAAGTTACAGGACAGTTCACAGTGCCTAGCACTACGAACTGTTTTATGCATTCAGGCGCTGCGAGCTGGTTGATACAGTTGGCACTACAAGATATGCTACAAACTCCTGTTTTGAAGGTTTAAAGAGGATCAATGATTGCCAGATGGCTAAGGGAGTGTGGGATGACTGCTTGAAGTTTAGTTAAAGCTGGAAATACACATGGAAAGAAGAGGAATGCGCTCAAATGACACATCATCATGCAATATTAAGGATGTTAGGAGAGTTGCCATCATTAGCCTTATTTGTAGCAATTTTTTATTTTCATTGTACAATTGTAATTACTTCAGTTTCAGATGGGATAATCCTATGCTAGTAGATGGGGCTGCAATTGTGTAACTATCATTCATAGCCTAGGCTATAAGAGGGGTATTAGAACTCATTGTAGAGGTTCAAATGGTTGATCTAAGACTCTTTTAGTGATATTGATCTACCGGAGCTTGCTCTGGTTTTATGTACCAGACTTGATGATTTTTTGTCTAATGGAAGTCAATTTCTTTCTTTCCATCTTCTTTCTCTCTCACTCTGAAATTTATTGTCATTGAATGATTCAAATGATGTTTTATATCTGTATTGCAATGAAGGTTTGATTGTGATGCTGTTATAAATTTTCTTATATTTTTATCTTTGATTTAAGAAGTTCTTGTATCTAAATATTTTCCTTCCTTTGTCTACTGGTAAAGCCTGATGCTTGTGGTAGACTTACTTCACTTTTCTCACTATAATCTTCCTTATATCCACATTATTCCTTAAAACCATGATCTAAGTTAGATAAGACCTCTTTTGCTGATGCATTTTATCTAGAATTTCCAGTGGTTTAACATTGCTGGGATGAGTTTTATCCATTTGACACCATATTTTAAAAATTACCTTATAAACCTATTGATGGGTACTGAGCTTGCACTTCAGCAGTCAAAGTGTAACTTTCAGTGCTAACATAGTTGATGCATGATTGATGCATATTTGGTACATTTTTAGAGGCACTTGCTAGTATTATTGTTGGCACATGGTTTATGGATGATGAGGCATATATGACTTGGTATAATTTTAGAAGCACATGTTGATTGTGATGCATCTTGTTGATCTTTGTAAGTAGTCTTGGTTGATGCACATATTGGTGATATTGTGCATATGGTTGATATTTGTCTCGGTGATTGATTTTGGTGAATAGAAATGATTGGTTGATGAGATTAATGAGATAGGTTGATGTGACATGTTGTTGTGATAGGTTGTGTTGTGCATAGTTGATGCACTTGTGTTGGTACAGGTTGTTTGGTGTAGGTTGATTGGTACATGTTGTTACATGTTGTTGGTACATGTTGACAATGACAGGTTGCTAGTGGCAGTGTTTGATTCAGTGATAGGTTGTCTACATTTGGCATTTATATTTCAGGGAGGTTGGACGGGGCAAGGAAGGGGGTTGCGACCTCCTTCTAGTTGGTGCCAGAGAATTAGGGAGTTGGAGCTTCCTTCAGGTTGGATCTTGAGAACTAGGTGGTTGTAGCCACCTTTTGGTTGTATCTGGAGAGCCTAGGGGTTGTATCTTGAGAAACTAGGGGGTTGGAGCCTCCTTCTAGTTGGAGTTGGAGAATTGGAAGTTGGTGCTTCCTTGAGTGTAATTCTTAAAGACATATAGGAAAATAATTATGTGGTTTTCTCCTACATTTTGTTTCCACGTAAAATAATGGTGTACTATCCATTGTGTGGATGTGTCTATTATTGTTTATTATGCACTGATTTATGTTAATGTCCTATGATGCAATAACATATTAATGATGAATTGATGAACATTGTTGAATAAGTTAAAGGAATATACATTGTGGTTAAAAAGGATTAACAAGTGGTATACTATGCTCATTACTAATGCACCCCCCCTCTTAGTAATCCAACAATTGGTATCATAGTAGGTTCCTTCAGTAAACAATTTAACCAATGGAAGAAGATCATGGAATATACTGAGAATGGAGTACCATTGTTTAATGGTCAGAATGGTCTAAAGTATGATATGTGGAGCATAAGGACGATAAAATTTTTATAGGCACAGGGATATGATATTTGGTATTCAGTTGTGACAAGATACAATGCTACAAAGAAATAAAAGACTGTAGCCAAGAAGGAATTGAAGAAGAATAACAAAATAACAATGGATTTCATTTGGGAAGGATTACCTAATCTGGTAAGAGAAAAGGTTGGTAAATGTTCATCAGCTAAAGAAATTTTGGATAAATTACATAATATCTATTCTTCACCCATCATAGAGTCAAAGAATGTCAAAGAATATGTAGGTACAGATCAAGAGGAAATATGCTCACCATGTCAGATAGATTTAGAAGAAGAAGAGTATGAAATCAATAGAAGTATGGTTTCTATTTTAATTGTGAAAATGGAAGACATCTTGAATTTGAATGCCCGCATTTGAAAACTGAAAGTGATGAGATAGAAAATCCAAATGAAATAGAAGGTAATTCATAGATTAAAAGGGAAAATAATCATGAAGTGAAATACAACAACAAGAAAGAGAACTTGAAGAAGGAATTGTCACCTTGAAGATCCAACTCAAAGAAGCAAGAATAACCGAAGAAGTAATGAAGATTTAAATCAAGAATAAAGAAGAGGACCATGATAATATTTAAGAAGAAGTTGTTATGTTGAGGGTAAAATTTGTCAAGCTCCGTAAAAATGTTGAAGAAGAATCCACATTATTAGCAAGGAAACTTGAAGAGAAATTCCACAGGTTTCCATAAAAAAATAATGAAGCAAAATCCAAGAGTTGTGCAGAAGTCATTAAAGTTTCTATGAAGAAGGAAGAGTTCAATACACAAAGAAACGTCAATCATGATCATGATCAATCAAGGAAAAATTAAGAAGGACTACACCACAAAGAATATCATTCACTTCCAGGTATGTAAATTTCCTTTATAGTCATTGTTTTTATTGTACTAACTTTGGACATAAGGTTGTAGATTGCAGGGATTATGAAACAAATGTTCAAGAAAGAAATGATTATGTGGCCCCGTAGAATATTGAATGCTACAAATTCCACAACTTTGGTCATATAGCCTGGAATTGTAGAAGCATAAGAATTCGATCCATGAAGAAAGAAATCGATATTAGATATGCCAAGATTTGGAAAAGAAAATAACAAAAATAAAAGAACAAACAGAAAAGCAAGTGAATAAAGAACAACTCCCAGAAATCGCAAGACATACAATAATTCAAGAAAAACAAGTGAAAGAAGAACACACTCTAGAAATTACAAGACTTTCCATAGTTCGAGAAAGACAAGGAAATAAAGCAAAAGAAGAACATGTTTCAAGAACCATATTGTTAGAATACACATCATAGAAAGATCATAATAAAGAGAAGGTAAAGAAAGAGTAGGTCCCAGAGATCGCAAGATTTGCAGTAGTACGAGAAAGAAAAGAATATCAGATGAATAAAGAACAATTTTGAGAGATTGTACTTTTAGGAATTGTAGTGCAATATGAATCCACAGATAGAAAGAAAGAATTCAGAGTTTAGAGAGATGTTGATTCTACCAATGAGGATGCTGACTACATCATAAAGGTATTTTTTCTGAGCCATCCATCTTGGAGACTCCTAGGTAATATGAATATTAGACAGGGGGAGTATATGTAGTAGCTGAGACAGTTTAGAGAACCATCCTTTGAGTATCTTCCAGAGTTCGAGTAGATAGATTTAGAGCGGTCAGTTGGAAGAAGTACAATATGATGGATTGATCAGTTGAAGTAGTGAAGACTTCATGATAGTACATTGACACATGAGTCAACATTATGGACAGTTGAGTAGAAAATTCATGGACTGTATGGACATAGATGGATTTGTAAGAACACTTAGCAGGTTTGGAAAGATATATGACACTAGATGAGAGCATGGATTGAGAGACTAGTTCATAGATTGGTTAAGAGATAAAGGAACATTATCTTAATGGATGATAATGAAACAAGAATATTTGAATGCTTATTCTTGAATGATTTTCATATATGTCAGTTGATTACACAAGGAAGCACCAATGGAAAAAAAATCTAAAAGGAAGCAGGTATAGGAAGCCCTACATGTCATCTACACAACATCTTGCAAAGAATTCAAGGAAGAGAAACATAAGTAGGAATATAGGTAGAAATGTCATTTAGAGAAGTTGTCAGACAGAGAGGTAATAACATAGATTTGATTCTAAGAGGAGATATTTCTCATATGCATGGATAGAGAGTTAGATGCTTGGCAAGTTAGCACATAGGCATGATTCTAGGGGTAACAATGGTCACAGGGGAAGCATGAGAAATATGAATTTAGTGTTGCATCAGAGTGATACCCTTTCTCAAATGGGAAGATATTATTCAAATGAATGGAGAGAGAGAAATTAGAGGCTTAGAAACACAGAGAAAGATCAAAGCCATTTAGACATGGGGATCATCCCAAGGAGAGTTTAGTCAGGGGGAGAATCCCCAGAGAGAGATACCATTTTCCATTGATGTCAAAGGGGGAGAGATAGAAACATTGATGAGGAGTGATGATCACATGGAGCATGCGAATGATTATTTCCATGACTAAGTGTTTCCATCAATGCCAAAGGGGTATATTGATGGACGATTGATTTAGAATGACAAACAATTGGTTTGGATTATTGGTTGTCATTGGTGTCAAACATTGGAGAGTGATATTGTAGATTGATGTCAACTGTAGAGATTGATTTCAACCCTTGGAGAATATGGGAGATCGATGGACAATTGGTTTATATTGACAAACAACTGGTTTGAATTGTTGGTTGTCATTGATGTCAACCCTTGGAGAGTGATATTGTAGTTTGATGTCAACCCTTGGAGAGTGATATTGTAGTTTGATGTCAACCCTTGGAGAAGTCTGGTATCAAAAAGTTATGGGTAAGTAACCCAAATTTGTTTGAGGTATAAATGCATGAAGATCAATGAATATGCAGGTAAGACTATTCTAGATGGACAATACATGTCATGCGTTTTCAGTGATATGTGGTATGTCACACATATCATCACAGATTAGGAGATATGGACTTGATAAGTTATATGACCCTCATGGAACATTATAGAATCCCCTATAAGGCCAAGAAGAAGTCAAGTTATCTAGAAACTCCTAGAAAGTCATCCACAAAATTATCTAGTCAAAGTAGTTGCAAGAGAGAATTAATTAAAGGTAATTTAGTTGCAACAAATAACTAATTAAGGAAAGTAGTTAAGTTAAGTGGACAAAGGTTGAATAGTCAAAGTGGAGAAAAGTGGGTTAATGGGTTAGCCTTAGAATATGGAGTAAGGGGTAAAGTTGTTACAAGGAAACTTCTAGAGGAAGACACTTGGAAAGTATAAATATGAGAGAAAGGGACTCCTATTTGCACCTATTTTTGAATATAATTGAATATCCATTTGTGAAAACTTATTTGGGATGTATTTTTGATAGATCAAATTTGTGGCAGAAAAATCACTGTAGAAAAATCGCGACAACAAAATTGCGGCAGAAAAATTGCGGTAGAAAAATCACGGCAGAAAAATCGTGGAAAAAAATTGCGGCAACAAAATCGTGGTAGTAGAATCGGGGTTGTAGAATCACAACAAAAAAATCACAACAAAATTTCAAAAACAAAATCATGGTAGAAAAACCACGAAAACAAAATCACTTTGCAGAACCGACAACAAAATCACGACAAAAGAATCACGGCTACAGAAATAGATCCGTAATAGATCCATAGCTACAAGAAGAAAAAGGTATGGTTTTCATATGTGTAGTGTTGAATCTATAAATCTGGTTGAGGTTTTGCCTTGTAAATATGTTGGATTCCCTCTTGGAAGTTTAGGGCTTGCTGTAGAATGGTTTTGAGGCAAATCTATTGAAGTATATTGTTGGTGCATGTCTGATTCTTATTGGTATATCTTATGGTACATTGTGAGAGGCTTAATTGTTAGTGGTCTTGATATATGATTGATACACACTTGAGGCTACGTAACAATGAGGTTTTGGCACATGATTTTATGTGAGGGTTTATGATATTTGGTTATGGATAGTGTGATGTATTGCTAGAGAACTATTGATGGTTATATTGGCATATGTATTTGGTATATGATTGAGATACATTTTGGGATATATAGTTGATGAGTATGGTGATGTTGGTACATCTTGATGAGTCATAGTTTGATCGATAGTTGATGCGTGATTTGGTACATTGTTAGAGGCACTTACTAGTAGTATTGTTGGCACATGGTTTATGGATGATGCGACATTTATGACTTGGTATAATTTTAGAAGAAAATATTGATTGTGATACATCTTGTTGATGTTTGTAAATAGTCTTGGTTGATGCACATCTTGGTGATATTATGCATATGGTTGAGAGTTGTCTCGGTGATTGATCTTGGTGAATATATATGATTGGTTGATGAGATTGATGAGACAAGTTGATGTGACAGGTTGTGTTGTGCATAGTTGATGCACTTGTGTTGGTACAAGTTGTTACAGGTTGTTTGGTGCAGGTTGATTGGTACAGGTTGTTGGTACAAGTTGACAGTGGTATTCTTTGATTCAGTGACAAGTTGTCTACATTTGGAATTTATATTTCAGGGTGGTTGGTCAAGGAAAGGAAAGGGGGTTGTAGCCTCCTTCCAGTTGGTGCCGGAGAATCAGGGAGTTGGAGCTTCCTTTAGGTTGGAGCCTAAGAACTAGGTGGTTGTAACCACCTTTTGGTTGTAGCCAGAGAATTCAGTTTTGAGCCTCCTTCTACTTGGAGATGGAGAATTGGAAGTTGGTGCTTCATTGAATGTAATTCTTAAAGACATATAATAAATTTTTTTTTGTGGTTTTATCCCACATTGGGTTTCCATGTAAAATACTGGTGTACTGTGCATTGCGCATTGTGTGGATGTGTCTATTATTGTTTATTATGCATTGATGGATGTTAATGTTATATGATACAATAACATATTAATGATGAACCGATGAACATTGTTGAATATGTTAAAGGAATATACATTGTAGTTAAAAAGGATTACTAAGTGGTATAAATTTCTCATTACTGATTCACCCCCCCCTCTCAGTGATCCAACAACCCCTTCACTGATTTTAGTCCCTCAGGAATCCCATTCATTTATTAGGGTCTCTCTGGCAAAGGTAACCAGGAATCTCTCTACTGGTAACTCAAGGGAACCCACTACTAGGAAAACTAGCAACAAACAATTAAAAACACTTGTTGTTATAGTGAAACTCATAGAAGAGCTCACTTTTCAGGACAAACAACCCGACTCTTTAGTGCTTAGCTCCAAACCTCTCTAGCATGCTCTAGAATTCACACCCCATGGTTGTCCTAGCTAGAATATTGAAGTTCATATTCATTGGTTGGATTCACAGACTCATATTAGGCAGGAGACAATGATGATATGAATTCCACATATGGCTATGTGTTTCACTTTAACACTAGATTGGTTGTGCAAGAAACATAAGGTAGTCTCCTTGTTGACTATAGAAGAAAAATATCGAGGTGCCATTCATGCAGGTACATATGTAGTTTGGATTCTTTAACTTCTAGGTGAACTAGAATTTCCTATTAAGACGATGGCCACCATCTACTATGACAATCAGAGTGCCATTCAAGTTGTTGAAAACCATTTTTCCCACAGTAACATGAAGCATGCTGAGCTCCATGCTCATTATTTGAGACAATTGGTTCATGAGAATGTTGTCTCTCTTTTCTATTGCAGAACAAATTATTAGGTAGCTAATATCTTTACTAAGCCATTATTTGAAGCTAAGTTTATTAAGATTTGTACAATGCTTGGGATTTAGGAAGATGAAATTATGGGGGGGTGTCCTACTGACTTAATTTCACCTTCGGAATCTCCAGATTCGTGTGATGATGGAGGGGATTTTGGAACATTAAGTTATGGTGGTTCATGACACTTCTCCTAGATTCAGTTGGTCAGACAATCAACCTACATCTAGAAACAATCGATCGAGAAATCAACCATATCTCTACATCATTTGGTCGACTTGTCAACAATCCTGTATGAAGACAGTTGGTTAGTGGATTGACCAACCAAGTAATCGACTATGAGTTGGATGCATGGATGGTCAGGTTGAGCATCCTTGTTGAAACAAATAGACAATGTGGATTTGATGGAGTCAACTCTAACCAATGATCGTTATATGTGGACACTATCTTCCCGATTCTAAGGAAATTGGTTAGATTTTGAAGCTATAAATACCAGACTTGATGGGTCATTATCAAGCAAGGTACAAGTGGTACAATATGTCTAATATGCATTGTGATGTTTTGATTACAATTCTCTATGCTTAAGTGCTATAACGATGTCTTTAAAAACCACCTTGTTGTATTTGAAACTTATCCTCTTTGATTATNTATATATATATATATATATATATATATATATATATATATATATATATATATATATATAATCAAAGAGGATAAGTTTCAAATACAACAAGGTGGTTTTTAAAGACATCGTTATAGCACTTAAGCATAGAGGCCCAACAAAAACAAGTTATTCAGAGAGGCCTCCAAATTGCAATTATTAATTTGAAAGAGGCAGAGACATAAGTCATATTTTGTTTTTATAGAAATTGAGTTGGTCATTATGCAAAAGATTGGAGAACTCCAAATTATAAGCTACCTAAGTTCAAGCAACATTCAATTTCAACATAGTATGCTAATGCCAATGATCAAAGTGATTTTGAGTATGCATCTACCACTCTTCAACAATTACAGTCAAGAGATTTAATGGCTTTCAACTACTATTTTCAGAGTGAGTATATGAAGATGACCGATTATTGGATACATGTTCCACTCAATACATGACTTTCATAAAAGATTTATTTTGGTCCTTTCATGAATGTAAGATGAATTCATTTTTTTTGGATGATGATTCAACACATACACCTCGAGGAAAAGATTCTGTGAAAGTTTTTGTTCATGGAATTGGAGAGAAAATGATTTCAAATTTTTGTTATGTACCAACATTTAAAAATAGTTTGTTGTCCTTAGTAATGATTCGACAAGGAAGACATCAAATTATTATGGAAGATGGATTAGTTAAATTCAACTCAATAAAACAAAATTTCAAAACAATCATGACAAGATATGAAGATGGTAAGTTTCTCATGATGAAAGGGAAAGTAATTCCTTGGAAGCAAGATTTTGTAGTAACAATTGATTTATAAAATTCACCCAGAAGTTTATAGCATGTTCATTATGGACATATGAATTTTGACAGTCTTTCACAACTCCAAAAATAGGGAATTGTTAAAGGGATTCCCACCTTTAAGAAAAAAAATGAAAGATGTTAAGCTTGCATTTATGGAAAACAAAGTAGAGGAGAATTCCCTACTGAATCATGATGAGAAAATAGATGTTTGCAACTCATCCATAATGACATTTGTGGACCTCTAGAGACTTCTCTTGGAGGATGTAAATATTTTTTACTTTTCATTGATGATTTCAGTTGAATGACTTTGGTGTATTTCTTGAAGGAAAAATCAGAGGCATTTGAAAAGTTAATATAATGGAGGGGAATTCACTTCAAATGAATTCCAAAATTATTTCAAATATAAAGGGGCTTCAAAAGGAAATTCAAAAATTCGTACACTCCATAACAGAATGTAGCGATAGAAAGAATGAACTAAACTTTGATGGGTATGGAAATATCAATGTTGAATTCAAAGGCTTAAGTTCCTCCTACTAGGATGAAGCAATTCATACTATAGTTTACTTAAGAAATAGATCTCCCACTGCTTGTTTGGAAGGAATCACACCATTTGAAGCTTGGTATGGCTTCAAATGAAAAGTTAAACATCTTCGAGCCTTTGGTTCAGTTTTCTATGCTTTAGTTTCTAAGGAAAATATAACTTAGCTATAATCTCAAAGTACAAAGTGTATTTTCATTGGACACTGTGATGAAAATAAATGGTATCGATTACTCTCAGATAGTAAATTCATTTCCACTATAGATGTAATTTTTGACGAAATTGAAAGTAAAATTTCTAATGAGATTAATCATCTTCTTAGTCATTTAGAGCATAAAAACACTAAGGTTAAAGGTAAGTTGAAAAAAAAACCAAGGAAATCATTTTGGTTTGAAAAATACTTTGTTTCTTTAGAAAGAATTACTTCATAAAAAAATTTCTTCTTATTCTTCCGATAATGAAACTGCAAAGGATTCTTATGATAACGAAAATACAAAATATTATTCTCCAACTCAATATACTTCAGAGCACATGAGAGTCTCAGTTTTTTAAAATCCTCTTTTTGATAATAACAATGATGATTCTGATCCAAAATCCACTAAACATCAGAGGCCAAAATGGGTCCAACAAGTTATAAAATATGTTCATCCAAATGAAATGAACAAAACAAGAACTATGAGTTCTTTAATATTAGAAGCTAATTTTGCATTGTTAACTCAAGCGTCCACTGAACTTGCTACTTTTGCTGAAGCAGTTGAACAAAAATAATGGAAGGAAACAATGATTAATGAATATGATTACATACTTGCAAATGGGACTTGGAATTTAGTTGATTTTCCACTTGATGTTTAACCCATTGGTTGCAAATGGGTTTATTGAATAATGTACTATCCAAATGGAAAATTGACAAGTACGAAGAAAGACTCATGGCTAAGGGTTTTTCTCAAAAGGAAGGGATTGATTATGAAGAAACTTTTCTTCCAACAACTAAATGGAACACAATCAGAATAATTATCATTTTGGTTTCTCAAAATGGTTGGAAATTACATCAAATGGATGTCAAAAGCGCCTTCCTAAATGGTGATATGAAAGAAGTGTTGATACTAAGAGGGAGGTGAATCAGTGTCAAGTACAATTTAAAAACATTTTTCAAATTATACTTAAACCATTCAATTATATCCAATGAGCAATGAAAAATAATATAAGAGTTACACCAATACACCACAATACACCATGCACAATATGTGAGAAATAATCAATAGTTTTTGTTCAAGGGAAGTAATGACTTCCAAAGGTAGATACAACTTCCAAATGTAAAGGGAGGGATAAACCTCCAAGAGGAAGATACAATCCTCCAATATCAAGAGAGAGTTGAACTCTCCATCCTT